>RJWJ010007586.1:0-56848 GCA_004363605.1 Indri indri | reverse complement strand
TGGGACGTGGGGGGAAGGGGGGGCAAGGGCAACATACGTAACCTAAACATCTGTACCCCTATAAACAACAAACAATAAAAAAAAATAAAAATAAAAAAATAAAAAAAAAAAGAGTTTACAGGAAAAAGAATCAGACCAGAGGAGAGCTGCACAGAAAAAGAAGTCCCTCAAATATTGAGCTAAATACAAATCAGCTCATGTGTATAAGGAAAGAACCCAGGTGAAGAAAAGAATCATCCAAAAGAATTAAAGGAAACAATACCTGATACTTACTAAGGCTGGGAATAGTTGGGGTTCACATCAGTCATAATCATAGGGCAGTAGGTAAAGTCCTAAGAAGAGCTGTGCCTCAGTAATGGGGCAAAATTACCCCTAGACTAGGCTACTCTGGTTCTTCCTAACAATGCTTAACAGCAAGACTTTTCTAAATAAACTAACTGTATCACAGAACAAAATTAAAGAATGTTTATAGGAATATAAAAATATCCAGCATCAGACAAGGTAAAATAGATCAATGTCTGGCATCTAACAAAAAATTACCATGCATACAAAGAAGCAGAAAAATGTGAGCCATAATGAAGAGAAAAATTAATCAATTGAAACCAATCCAGAAATGCATTAAAAAAAGGGGCATGGCTGTGTTCCAATAAAACTTTATTTACAAAAACAGGTGGTAAGCCAGATTTGACTCATGGGCTGTCGTTTGCCATCCCTTGAACTAGAGGAAAGGTTGAACATGTTAAGTATAGACACTGAAGATATTTTTTTAAAAGAACCAAATGAAACTTCTAGAGATAAAAACTATAATGTTTAAGAAAGAAATAAAGAAAGATTAGACATTGCAGAAGAAAAGCTTGGTGAACTTGAAGACACAATAAAACTATCCAAAATGAAACATAAGAGGAAAAAAAGACTAAAGGAATGAACAGAGCATCAGTGAGCTGTGGGGTAACACCAAGCAGCCTAATATATGTGTAACTGGAGTCCCAAAAGGACAATAATGGTGGGAGATAAATATTTTTAAAACTATAAACCCACATATATAACAAGCTCAATGAACCCCACAACAATAAACATGCAGAAAACTACACCAAAGCACATCATAATCGAATTGCTTAAAGTCAGTGATAAAGCTATTACATATCTGAGTCAGGATAGTGCAAGCATGGCTGCCAAGTTCAGATAACAAAGTTACCACATAATCCAAATCTATCTAGATCTTCAGTTTCATACAGCAAATAGCAAAATGTCAGGTAATAAAGGATTTATCTAAAAATTTATCCAAATCTACTTGGTTCTTGTTTTTAGGCAGAATGTTTGAATATCAAGAGACACTGAAAGAGAGCATTATGACAATAGTGTCCAATAAATTATGCCTCACTATGTCTGCATCTCTTTGCAATGTTATATTGCTGCTTGAGAGGTGGGATCTATTTATTCATCCCCTTATATCTGGCTGACCTTACAACTTGTTTTGACCAATAAAATGTGGAAGAAGTGAGTATGAGTTCTAGAGCATAGGCCTCCAGAAGCCTTGTAGCTTCCGCTTCAATCTCTTGGGACCCAGCCACCATGTGAAGAAGGCTGAATGATAAGACACCACAGAGAGAGAGAGGTCACAGCCTCTTAGGCCCTTCAGCTCTGGCCAACCCATCAGTAGCCTCAGAAGTGAATCCAGGTGAGACCTACAGAAGAACTTTTTATCTAGTCTAATTTATTTCTCTCTAGAGAAATAATAAATCACTGTTGTTTCAAGCCATTAAGTTTTGGGATGGTTTGTTTTATAGCAATAGATACCAGAAACATACTTTTTTGGTTATCGGTGTCACGTTTAAAAAGCCCTGTCACTTCATATTATAAAAATAGAAACCTGTATTTTCCTCCAGTGCTTTTATACTTTAATTTTGTACACTTAGCAGTTTAATTAATTTTGGCATATGAATGAATGTGGCATCCAATCTTGTTTTTCCAAATAGTTATCCTAATAACATTTAATAAACAACTATTCTTTCTCCCATTGATTTGAGTGCTACTTTTACCCTACACTAAATTTTGAGGATAGCTTACTGGGACAAATCCAAAAGAAAATGTTCAAAGCCACCTCTAAATACAAGACTTATTAATTAAATTAGTAGTGTTTGCATAAAAAATTCCATATTTCCATTGTAAATATGTATATGCATACTTTATTATAAATACTCTTTTTCTACATTTCAAGAAGAAAATCAGAAACATGTGTTTTCTAACATTTTGACATGGGAATAGTCTTATTATTCAGAAAGCTTTTTAGTATTGTGTTCACTGTAATATGATTTTACTGGTACTAATTAACCCTGGTCTTGTAATGTGGTTTCTATAGCTCCCTGACTATGTATTAACCAAATGACCTTAAGTCAGCACTTACCCAACTGCAAATGCTTCTTGAGAAGCCTTCACTACAGTCTACAAATATGAGATAAAATTCAAGTCAATTTTTTCCACATTGTAAAAATATGGGAAAACATAGATATCGTTAAATTCCAGGTAGGACTTTGTCAACATACAGGTCTCCTGGGAGTTTCTCAGACCTTTAAAGTGAAATCTGTAAGGAGACATTTTATGGAAATTACTATAATAGCAAGATTAAATCCTACATCCCTACCAACAAAGCATGCTAACATATTTAAGAAGATCTCTATTAAAGGAGAAATCCAGTTCCTAACTTTCAAGTATATACCCAAATGATTATTGTTGAATTGCCTCCTTATAGTTCTACCCCATTGTCAAATTTTCCCTTATGAATATCATGGAAGCCATGGAATGGGAGGGGGGAAAGAAGCTTTAAAAAGCAGAAACAGCAGATCAGAGCTAACTCTTAGACAAGGTCCCTAGAAAAGGACAGCCTGCCTACATAGCACCCCCTCCCGAAAATATGTCCTCATCACTAGTATTGCTTCACTGGTTTGGTCATGTTGCCTGAAATCACATCAGAGATTCATTTCAGTCGGTAAGCTTGCTCTTTCTAAAATATACAAATATCTCTAAGATGTGTAGGAGCTTAACAAGCACCATCACGGTTGTGTGAATTTGTTCTTGGATTTTTCTAATAGACTGTTGAAATCACCTGCGTTCAAAGAGTGGTATTTTCCTAATTATATTTAAAAAGCGCCTTCATTCTACCAGTTACTGGCTTTGAAATATAAAATCATTTTCAAATAAACTTTTAATCTTGAGATAATTATACATACACAGGGAAGACACACACGTTTTGTCAGAAATAATACACACAGATCTGACGCGTCCTTTATCCAATATCCCCCAATGGTAACATCTTGCAAAACTATAGTGTAAAATTACAAGGACATTGACACTGGTAGTCAAGAGGCAGAGCATTTCCACCATCACAAGGGTCCCTCTTGTCACCCTTTTATAGCTACAGCTACCTCCCTCCTAACCTCATCCTTTCTTTATCCCTAACCAGTAATCTGTTCCCCAATCAATTATTTTATCATTTTAAAATATTATATAAATGGAATCATTCACTTTGTTACCTTTTGAGATTGGCTTCATTCACTCAGCATAGTTCTCTGGCTATTCATTCAGGTTGTTGTGTGTATCAATACTTTGTTCCCTTTTATTGCTGAATAGGACTCATGGAATAGATGTGCCATAGTTTGTTTAACTATTCACTTATTAAAGGACATCTGCATTGTTTCCAGGTTTTGGCTATTACGAATAAAACTGCTGTAAAAATTTGTGTACAGGTTTTTGTATGAACATAGTTTTGATTTCTCTGGGACAAATGCCCAGGAGCATAACTGCTGGATCATATGGTAATTGTACATTTAGTTTTTTAAGAAATGGCCGAATGGTTTTCCAGAGTGGCTATACCATTGTACATTCCCAACAGCAATGTTTGAGTGATTCAGTTTCTCTGTATCCTTGCCAGAATTTGGTGCTGTAATTGTTTTGGTTTGGTTTGGTTTTTGGTGTAGTTTTGGGGACTTTTAGCCAATTTAGATGGGTATGTAGTGATATTTCACTATTGTTTTAATTTGCACTTCTCTAAAAGCTAATAATGTTGAAAACTTTTCATGCACTTGTCTGTATATTCTCTTCAGTGGCTCTTTATGCCTTTTGTCCATTATTCTACTGGACTGTTTGTTTTTACAGTGTTAAGTTCTGAGAGTTCTTTATACACACACACACACACACACACACACACACACACACACACACAATACTAGTCCTTTGTGGGATATTATGCGGTTTGTAAATATGTTCTCTCACTCTGTGGCTTTTCCTTTCATCCTCTGAATAGGATCTTCTACAGACCAAAGGTTTTTAAGTTTGAGGAAGTTCAATTTATTACTCTTTCCTTTAACAGATTATGCGTTTGTTCTCAAGTCTAAGAATTTTTTGCCTAGCCCTAGATCCCATGATTCTCTCTTATTTTCTTCCTACAAGTTTTACAATTTTATATTTTATCTTTAAGTCTATGTTCCACCTTGAGTTAATTTTTATATAAAGTGTGAGACTTAGGTCAGGGTTCATTTTTTCTTTTTCTTGTGGATACCCAATTGCCCAGCACCACTTATTGAAATGGTCTCTTTCCACAATCGAACCGGTTTTACGCTTTTGTCAAAAATCAGTTGGACATATTTATTTGGGTCTACTTTTCAGTTCTCTATTCTATCCCACTGTTCTATGTGTCTATCCCTCCACTAATACCAGACAATCTTGATTACTGTAGCTATATAGTAAGTCTTAGAATCAGGGAGACTGATTCCTCCTACTTTATTCTTCTTTTTAGAAATGGTTCTAGCTATTCTGGTTCCTTTGTCTTTTCATATGAATTTTAGAACAATATTATGTATATCTACAATAAATTTTATTGGGACTTTGATAGAAATTATCTTGAATCTATATATCAATTTAGAGAGAATTGATATCATTGCTATGTTGAATCTTCCAATCCATGAACACAGTATGATCTTCTTTGATATTTTTATTAGTGTTTTCTAGTTTTCAGCACATAAGACCTGTGTGCATTTTGTTAGATTTATACATTAAGTATAACTCTTTCAGCTTCTTTCTAGAAACTATAAGTTTTAATGTCATTATCACATGTTCATAGTGCACAGAAATACAATTGATTTTTGTATATTTTTCTTGTATCTGTGACCATGTTAAACTCACTTATTAGTTGTAGAAGTCATTTTGTATTAATAGATTCCTTAGGATGTTCTACATTTAAAAATCATATCATATCATCTGAAAATAGGGACAGTTTTATTTCTTCCTTTCCAATCTGAATGGCTTTTATTTCCTTTTCTTGCCTTATTGCACTGTCTATAACTTCTATCACTATTTGAATAAGAATGGTGAAGTAGACATCCTTGACTTGTTCCCAAATTTAGGGGGAAAGAATTCAGTCTTTCACCATTAAGAATAATGTTAGCTGGTTTTCCTTGCCAAGTGGAAGAACTTGCCCTCTATTCTTATTTTTCTGAATTTGTATCATGAACAGGTATTGAAATTTGTCAAACACTCTTTCTGCATTGCTTAATATGATTATGATTTTTCTCCTTTAGCCTGGTAATATGGTGGATTATATTGATTGATGTTTCCAATAGTGAACTAGCCATACATCCCTGGAATAAATTACACTTGGTCATGGTATGTAATTCATTTTTCATATTGCTAAATTCTATTTGCTAATATTTGTTCAGGATTTTTGCATCTATGTTAATGAGGAATATAGGCCTATAGTTTTCTTTTCTGGGTTTTTTTTTTTTTTGTACTATCTTTGCCCGGTTTGGGTATTAGGATTATATAAACCTCATAAAATGAATTAGGAAGTGTTCCTCTTCTTCTAGAAGAGATTATATAGAATTGGTACTAATTCTTCTTTTTATGTTTGGTAGAATTCTTACTTTCAAATCTTCCTTTTTTCTTATACTCTGGGTGTTTCCCTAGGCCTTTCACTGAGCTTTCTTGAGGTTACTCAACCAGAAAATGGAGATAATAAAACTTACCCACATAGATATTTTAAGAGTTAAAGGCAGAGTGCTAAGAATGGTATTTGTACATTATGGCAGGTGTCATGATTATGATTACTCTCTATATCCATTAGTCACCAAGTCCTTCAATTTTTCCTTAAATATCATCTCTAGAATTGGGACTAAGATGAAGTAAGAGAGTCACCTAGGGCACAAAATTTAAGGAGGCACTCACTGTAGGTGAGTGTGCCTCTCTTGCCACACCCTAGTCCCAGCTCTGTTCTTCCCAATCGCTTACGTCTTTCTTCCCCAGCAATTGCCTTAATTCAATCCTTTATTCCTATATAAATTGATATTTCAACAGCCTTCTTATTGGTCAGTCTAACTGGAATCCTTCCCTACTCTAACCTATCAATACATCTCCAAATCTTCTTGAAAACAACTCTCTCTGTGTTCAAAAAGCAGTGAAGAGTCTTACTGATTATTTAAGATAATTAAAATTCCTTAGGAGAAGGCATCTAATACTATATTAAAGTTGTTGTCTACAAGCAATAGAAACTGACTGTGGCACCAATTTAAGCAAAAAGTTTATTAAAAAGATGGGTCGTAGCTCCCATAATTTAAGGGAAAACTAAACAACTATGCCTGAGAAAGGAACCATGTTAGCTCTGGGAAAGGGGATGGAAGAAACTAATGCATTCTTCAGTGCACCACCACTAGGATAAGTCAACTCCATCCATTTTCTTTCTTTCTTTTTTCTTTTTCCTTCCTTTCTTCCTCCCTTCCTTCCTTCTTTCCTTTTTCTCTTTCTAAACTACTTTATTAAGGTATGATTGACATATTTTAAAAACCTGTGCATATGTAATGTATACAACTTGAGTTTGAAAATAAGGATATACCCATGAAACCATCACCACACTCTATGTCATAAACCTGTCCATCATCTGCAAAAATTTCCCCCTGCCCTCTTTATTTATGATGATGATAAGAACACTTAACATAAGATCTACCCTCAGAGCAAATTTTTAAGTATACCATCCCTGTGCCACTCTAAGGTTAGTTATGTGCTCACCCTAGGCCAGGGGAAGGCAGGGTATTTTGACTAACTGTCTTTCCAAAGTAGTTTCCAGTAGTTTGGAAGATCTTCTTTCCAGTAGAAAGGAAGAGATTCTGAGAAAAGGGATTTGACAGTCAGGTCACCACTATATCACCAGCGTATAGAACAGTATCTGGAGTATTGTATGAACTCAGTAAATATTTGCTCAGTGAATAAGTGAGAAAATATAGACATGCATAATCAGAAAGTGGAAAATGAGTGCTACACAGGGAAAAGCAACAGATGCCATCTACAAAAGCTCTCCACTGTCTAGCCATATGTTACATGGATCTGTTATATTCAGTAGATCCTCTAAGCCCCATTCATAATAATTTTAATTATTATACAACACTTTTGAGTATATTGAATACTTCTGTATCACCCTTTTAGTCAATCAAAATATAACCCATCCTTCAGTCTTTTGGGTTTTTTGTTGTTGTTGTAGTTGCTTATTTTGTTTTGTTTTGCTTTGAGACAAGGTCTCACTGTGTGGGACAAGCTGGTCTCTAGCTCCCGGGCTCAAGGAATTCTCCTGCCTCAGCCTCCTGAGCAGCTAGGACTACAGGTGCATGCCACGGTGCCCAGCTACCACCCTTCAGTCTTTACCTTAGTCTCAATTCTATTATGAAGCCTTCCCAAATAATTTCAAACCATGTTTATCTCTCCCTACCTTGAAAATTTGTAAGTTGCCATTTGACTCTTGGTGTGTAAACCTTCTCTCAAAAACTAACATTTTTTTGAGCACTGGTTCAAATACAGAGTCTTATAATTTCCTGAATCTTTCCCCTAATTACTGGGACAATACTCTGCACTCAGAAGATACTCAACATGAACTCAAATAAAAGCATTAGGCAATTCTTTTTAAAAGACTTATTTTTCTCATTGCAACTAAAACTCTTAACAAATATACAGACGAAAGTATATTTTGGCTATAAAATATTTTTACTCATAAAATTAATGTAAATTTTAATTTTAGAAGTACATCGACATAAATTTTACTAAATATCCAGTGAAAGGATTATTATGTACTTATGAATGAATATTACACATTGTGGTAGCTAACCGCTTAAGATGTCTCTCCTTCCATCTCCACTCTCCTCAATAAATTATGCCTCCTGGTACAAATGCCCTTGTCTGGTTTCCTGCCTTCAAATCTGGGCTGGTCCTAAGATTACTTTTGACTAGAGAATGTGGTAGAAGTGAGGCTGCATGATTCTCAAGGCTAGATCATAAGAAGCCCTTCAGCTGTCATCTGGGTCTCTTGAACCATGTGCTCCTTTAGAGCCTAAAGGATGAAGGCCACCAGCTAAGAAGTCCAACTATACTGAAGCATCCATGCTGGAGGAAGCCTAAGATAGCCAGCCATGTGGAGAGGCCATGGAGGGAAAGGGATAGCCTACTAGCCCCAACTATTCCACTCATCCCAACTGAGGTGCCAAATATGTGAGTGAATAAGCCATCTTGGATGTCCATCCCAGTTGAGCCTTATGGTGAGTCTAGCCCTAGATTGTTGTTAAAGCCACTAAGTTTTGTGGTGGTTTTTTAGGCATCAATATACAAACTATAACACATACTTAAGGCATAATTACTCAGGCACATTCAAAACAGGACTATAACAAACATATGTTTTTTCTTTCGGTCATATCCCTAGATATATTTACTATTTTATTTGCCTATTGTTGTTGGTTTCATGATATTATTTTGTTAATTTTATTGCCACTTTTAATTTTATTCCATTATTTCATATTATAAATTACAATTGGCTTATTAATAACAGTAACCAGAAAACATTTTCTCTTTGTAGAATCCACTCAATTGTTCATTAAAATATGTAGCCTTTGAAACATTTTTGAAAGTAGGAATAATATCTCGATTATTTTCTTTCTACATTAAGTAAAACGTAGTATTTATTCAATAAAGGTTGAGAATTGAATTGGTAAATGATGGGAAATGACCATTTGGCAAAAAATTCAATCAAACGTCTTTAACTGAAACCACCATTGACCCAGTTAAGAATTTTTAAAATACAGAAAGACTTTTTATTTGACATCTATTGTCATGTTTGTTTAAAATTCTTAAATTTTTATTCTAATTCAATATTACCCATTCTAACCCATTATTACTCCAAAATGCATATTATGTAATAAACCAACAAGCAATTCACAAATAAAAATAAGATAATTTGACATTTTAAATGTATTTTGAGGGCTAACAGGAAATAATCAGAAATAAACGCAATAGTCCTTTAATATAGCTTTTAAACAAAAATAGATAAACCTTTTCTAAAAGCCTTGTTCCAACTTTTTACCCAGTTTTCACAAATACCCATATTTTTACTAGCTTAACAGAGTAATAGTTTCTTAAAAATTTAGTGAGTACGTACTACAATTCTTCTATATGTACCATTAATATTTTTAAATCTACTATAATTGTTTATCTACCTAGTTTACAAACCAAATTTTTAAGAAAACCTTGATTGTGATTATCTGGAAAAATTATAAATACATCTCTATTTACTAAAACCCCAGTCTTCCATATTTCCTAATTTGCTTTCTATTTCATGAAAATGAATAGATTTCTAACCATTTCAGTTTTGGGGGAAAAAAAATGAAACATTTACTAACAGCTAAAAGGCTGAGTGAGAATTTATTTTCATCTCAATGCATTCATAGTATACTTTTACAAGAGAAAAATCTAGAAGTCCATCAGCCAGAAAATATATTATAAAAGGGATTTAGAATAAATTAAGCATGTTCAAAGACTCTCAAGAGGGTCTTTAAAATGAAGCTGCCCACGAGACACGACATTAATCAAGTAATTGAAAAGAAAAAAAAAAAACAGCCTGGCTAAGTGCCTATTTACTGAGATATTTCTGGGTTCAACAAATTTTGAAGATATAAGAAAATAGGTGTTTAGATATTCCTGAATCACACTTCTCATATTTTAACTATCTTCTTCAGAACTTGTCACATAGTCATTTCACTGAATTCCAGGACATACGGACTATGATGAATCCTTACGGCCAAGAGCCTAGAAAAAAAGCCAGTCTGATTTTACCATTTTATCTTCATAAGACAGAAGTTTAGGGGTAAGGACTTGAAGTCTATCAAGAAAACTGAATAATTGGCTTAGTCCAGGTATAAGCATAGAGCGGCAAACCAAACTGTGAAACAGAGAGAGAGAGAGAGACTGGGAATCTGAGTCAAATTATAAAAATGAAGTTAAAAACACAAAGGGACTTATACAGGACAAAGGGCAAATAAAAGCAGAAAAGGGGGCCAAGTTCAGAGTCCCCTTAGCAGGGGTAGGTCAGGAATACCAAGTTCAGTTCCCAAGGGGTGAAGGTGAGGCACCAGGGTTTGAATTCACTGGCTGGCAGAGCTCCTAGGTAGAGAGGGACTCTAAATGGTCTCCACAACTTACCAGGTTGCAACTGACAGGAGGTCCACCTCCACCTAACTGTAATGCCTGTGTTAATCCCCAAACACCTATCCATCCCCAAGGGTGATAATACAGCTCTTAAACATTTTGCAGAGCCAAGAATGTCAAAACAAATAATAATTGTGCCTTTGTATAACTTCTTGTATAAGAAATGACCAAGTAACTCCAAAAAGATAAAATAATCATTTTATCTTCTAAGATTTTTGGTGTCTTCTTTGGATATAAAACTGTATACTAAAAGCCTTTACTACATATTAAAGTAAAAAACTAAAAGGAGGGGAACTATGAATCTGAGAAAGTACAGTGGATGGTGGCTAGACAGGAATGTATATCCTTTGTATAACACAAATCCTAGAATCTCGGTATTAAAGAAGCTTCGACACACTGAGCTACTTGGAAGATTATGATGGAAGAAAAATGATTGTATTACGCTTAAGTTAAGAAGTCAGTATTTTTCCATTGTTAAAGCCCATGATCCCAATGCACTAAGACCTTACTCCCTAATAATAATTGATCAAAAGAGAGTGATTTCATCGCTTGGTTGTACTGCAGTCAATGAAAGATCAGAACCTGTAAGAACCTGCCAACAAAATACTCCAGACAAGTGCAAAATCTATGAAGTATAAAGAGTATATACCCCACACTATAAAAGAAAAGAAAATCTTACAGCTTTTTCTAAAGCATCAATCAAATCAGAACGAAGTGCCACAGTGAGGATTTTGCTTTATGAAGTGCAGGCTTCCTTCAAGGTCATTCATGACGGTGATGCAAAGATGCCTGCACTACGGTGCTTTCAGACTCAGCACTGGAGAACTGCCTAGGGTCCTCACTTAATGAGTTTACTAGCTGAGCTTCATCTTAAATAGAAGCAGTTGAGTTCTGGAAAAAAATTTTTTTAAATCTCAGCTCAGTGCAGTCTCTTTCACAGACAAAAAATAAGGAAGACACTTACTATAAAGTAATGGATACTGAAGGAAAATAAATGTGATATCCGAAAAGCCATTAAATATTGTTATTACAAATGCCAGTTTCTCTCATTTATTCACCATTCTGCTCAAAATCTATATAAAATATTTACTTTTTAACACTGAATCTTG
This sequence comes from Indri indri, assembly GCA_004363605.1. Taxonomy (NCBI): domain Eukaryota; kingdom Metazoa; phylum Chordata; class Mammalia; order Primates; family Indriidae; genus Indri; species Indri indri. The sequence goes on along the minus strand of RJWJ010007586.1, from coordinate 45,233 downwards.
TATTTGTTCTTCTCCTTTCTCACTGAAGACACCTGCCATTTACTAAACTTCCAATCTTTAAAAGATAATCCAAGTTACAAAGGCTATCCAAAGCCTAAACCAATGGACTGTAAAGCAAGATTAGGATTAGGCAATCCGAAAATGTGGACTTAGCATATAATTTTTGTAAAACAACCACAACACACTGGCATCTAAGCATTAAAAAGAAAAGAGGACCATTGAGTATTCTTCATATATTTAATATATTATTCTATTACCATACTATTGAGGGGATCCAATTTAGCCTATTATTTTATGAATTTTTTTACTTAAGTATAATAATATTGGCTAGCTTTCTAGTGTACGATTCATCACTGATGACCACCTGTATATTCACTAAGCTCTCTGGTTGTATTTAAGTAATTCCATATTAAACTATTACTAGCTTCTTTGAGAATATTACCATAATCAGTAGCACTCAAAAGGATCACCACAATTTACTTTTTCTTTGAAATCCTTCTGCTACATTCACAAGACAAGAACTACATGGCAGCCCAGCACAGTGGCTCACGCCTGTAATCCTAGCACTTTGGGAGGCCAAGGCAGGAGGATCGTTTGATCTCAGGAGTTCGAGACCAGCCTGAGCAAGAGTGAGACCCCGTCTCTACTAAAAAAATAGAAAGAAATTAGCTGGACAACTAAAAATATATAGAAAAAATTAGCTGGGCATGGTGACACATGCCTGTAGTCCCAGCTACTTGGGAGGCTGAGGCAGGAGGATAGCTTGAGCCCAGGAGTCTGAGGTTGCTGTGAGCTAGGCTGACACCACGGCACTCTAGCCCAGGCAACAGAGTGAGACTCTGTCTCAAAAAAAAAAAACAAAAAAACTACATGGCCACAAAAACCAAAGGTAAAGTTAAGAGAAGTTGCCAAGGAGGACTTCCGTATCCTCCTATGATACTCCAGGACTCTAGGCAGAGCCAAGAAATCCTAGCCCTCCTTTTAAGTATATGTCCACAAAAATAATACAAATAACACTGTTGAAAAGAATTTCATAATTTAAAAGTGCCATTAAAAATCTAAATAATATTAGCCGGGCGCGGTGGCTCACGCCTGTAATCCTAGCACTCTGGGAGGCCGAGGTGGGCGGATCGTTCTGAGCTCAGGAGTTCGAGACCAGCCTGAGCAAGAGCGAGACCCCGTCTCTACCAAAAAATAGAAAGAAATTAATCGGACAGCTAAAAATATACATAGAAAAAATTAGCCGGGCATGGTGGCGCATGCTTGTAGTCCCAGCTACTCGGGAGGCTGAGGCAGTAGGATTGCTTGAGCCCAGGAGTTTGAGGTTGCTGTGAGCTAGGCTAACGCCACGGCACTCGCCCCAGGCAAGAGAGTGAGACTCTGTCTCAAAAAAAAAAAAAAAAAAAAAATCTAAATAATAGCACTTAACACAAATAATAATATTCAATACTCATAATGAAGAAGACCTAGAAAGCCTAACACAAATCAGAAAATATCAGCTAAAATACTTTCATTTTCCAAACTCTCCTGAAAAGTGTGTCACTATTTCCTAGGAGTGTTTTATGCTTTGTGGTATCCTTAAGTACAGTACCTCATGCCCCATGGATACTTAGAAATATTTGTTGAGTGAAGTAGTAAGGAAAAAAATGAAATTAAGCAAAATATAGGCACTGACTTCCTGAGGTTAATGGAATATCATTCAGAATGCAGAAATAATACTTTAAAAATCACTAAAGTATATCCACAGAGCCTAGCATATATGGAAAGATACACAAAGACATTTTTGCTTTGGAAAAATATTTCAATAAAAATGTGTAATTTATGGATTCCAAAGTCACTTTTATTACTACTAAGTGATAAAGGGTACAATAATGTAGATATTTATAACTAAACATTCTTCATTAAAATAATTACAAATTTGCTAAATGTTATATACGATATAGTTCAAAACCTTCAAAATATAAACAACTAAATACAAGCTAAATAACTTTTCTTAATAAACCCAACCATATTGAAAACATTTAACTCCATGATTTAATGTGGACATTAGATGCCCATCCAAAATAGCATTTATTTTTTCTTGCCTATATGTTTCCAGGCACTGAATAAACCCTAGTCTAACCTCTCCTATGTCCTCCCAGCAAGCTCTTTATATCTTGCCCTCATGGTATTTTCCAACTGTCTGCCTTAAACAAAGAGTCCTTGCTGGCATTGGCTTGTTGCTAGTCAGTATTTAGCTCTCTTTCTGTAGCGAAGACAGAGCAACCATCTGCTTCACACAGTTTTTCATTCCTATGATAGCTTTCTGCTCTTTCCTCTTCCAACTCAGAAACAGAAAGCATGAGATAAAACAAAGCATCCTAGGTCCACATGAAGCTACAGAACACCCAGGAGAATTTCCTCCCGATCAGGAAAACGCTTCCTTAGCAACCAAGTTACTAAGGCCAATTAACCTCCCTCCTCTGTCAATATTCAATTTACATTGAAGCCCTTTTGGTAAAGTCCTTCAGTTTTACAAAGAGCTTTTTGGCAGAGAAAAAGGTGCTTCTGTCTTAAAGGAGCCAGGCCTTTTCTCCTGACTGTCTCTAAGTGCAATTTGAACTTAACATAGGGTGTTAGGTGATTTCCCAACTCGATGTAACTCAGAAATGGCAACTTAGAAGTAGCATTAAAATTAAGTGCAATCAACCAACACATGCCTAAAGTGAGACTAAAACATTTCAGAGCGACCAGAGATTGGACACCGCGGAAAACAAGAGATATGGAAAAGACACTTTGTAGCTGTCATTGCTTCACACTTGCCTTGGCTGATTTATGTCCCTTCCACACGACCAACAAAGCCCAGGTTACCACTAAATAATCACAATCTCAGTAGAATCCCAGAGAAACGGTGAATGAAAGAGAGGAGCACAGATAGTAACTAAACCAAGGAACTTCCTTTCAGGCAAGTACAAAATTAAAACAAGTGAGGAACTTGCATTTCAAAGTCATGAACTATTTCAGTAGTAAAAACTGTAACATATTTAAAGAAAAAAGGGGGTTTTATAAAAATGTAGAAGTGTACAATGAAAAGTCCTGCCCTGGGATTTCACGTTGTGAGATGGGAGTTACCTTTTTCTAAGTCTCACAATTAAATTATTATATGTATTCCAGTTAAGACAAAGAAAATTTGACAGAAATATTATACAAAAGGGTAATTATTAATTATAATCTGATGTTCATTTTCCAGGTCTGGAAGCAAAGTCTTTAGTGCAATAATTTCAAAGTTTCTTTAAATTCTATATAGAATGTAATATGGAACTTCAAATGTATACTATGATTTATAATAGACACTATAAATCATCTTTCAACGGTTTTGGTAGCAGCATTCCAATATCAATATGCAATACCACTGTATCTCAAAACAATTCTTGCTACTAACAGTTATGATACAGAATTTCAAAACCAATTTTGCTCTCTAGTTTTGTCACTTAACATTTGTAGGACTCACACCATTCCTATAGCTGCCTTAAAGTTATGCTAATAAAAACGCATATTTATTAACTCTTGGCTCCCATCATCTTATCTGACCCCCTGAACTACCCTGTGAGGCAGGCATTGTAAATACATCCTTCTCCAGCTGAGGTGTCTGAGACTGAGAAACAGTTGGAAGAGGAAGCTAAACTTGATGAAGCACCTACCACATACGTGTTTTACTTTACAGGCATTGGCCAAGTGTTTTCTTTCATGATATTTAATGTGCATCTGCACACATCCACACACACTACCCTTATGCACGGTCCGCAGTTTCCCACCCCCCGATGCCTGTAAGTATCCTGGGCCTCGCTTTACAGATAAAGGATTTGAGGCTCAAAGAGGTTCAGTAACATGTTCAAAGTCACACAGTTAAAATGAGGGAAAGGGATTTAAAGCCAAATTTGCCCAACTTTAAAGCTCTTGTTCTTTCAACTATGCCACACCACCTGCCATACAAAACCTCTGGCAGCCCCATTATGCTTCGCTCCAAATCCTTTCCACTGACGTTAGCAGCCACTAAGGGTCTAAGGTTGTATTTCACAAACGTGAATTATGAGCTATTAACAAGTTCTGAAATCAATTGGTGGGCCTCGACCAGCATTTTTAAAAAACAAAATAGAGCAGAATATATTAATAGAGTAGATCAGAAAGAATAAATTTTTTCATGAACCTCAGTTTCAGGTATGTATGTATGGAGTATACTGTGTCCTGATGTAAAATGTATTTCTTATTGTGGGTTTATATCAAAAAAGTTTGAAAGCCACTGGTCTCAGAGGATGCTCTCACACAGACCCAGATCATGAAAAAACTTATCAAGGGACTAGGAACTACTCACTGCTCAGCTCTCTTTACTTAAATTTAACATCAGGAAATACAAGACAGGAAGCCCTTTCTCAGGCAAGGCAGAGAAAGGATTACCCAGAATCCGCATAGGAGCAGGATGCTGATTGTGTAATTACATACCCCCTTCACAGCAGTACCAGTCCATCAAGTAGATGGTATGGTTTATTTTTTACAGTGCTAATTATGTAATTATCCATAACATTAAATCAGTTCCACCTGATTCAGTCTATCACAGATTTCCTGAAACATTCATTTGTTTATTATTTTTTTAAAAAAACACTAAACTACCAATCATATGTAAAAATTTCAGTATGGAAACTGAATAGACTTTTCTTGAAAAAGATTATGTGTCAAACATATACTTTTGGTCCTTTGGGATAAATGGCAATTGAAATTTCACTTTAATATCCACGGAGCTTCTACAAACAACAGGTTCAGACAAGCATATTCTCAGTATTTTCTTCATTATTTCATAAAATGTATATCATAGAAAAATAATGCCACATTGTATAGTTTAACAAAAAGCTTTTCTATAGAATAAAACTTGATTGTTCTTTATAATATTCCTTCTGCTATGTCACTTATTCAAAATGATCCCCCGAGAGAGTGGTGACCTTGTCCTCCACCTTTCTCTTACTGTGCAGATACTGCCCAGCTCTTGTCAGCCTCCGGCTGTCTGTCCTCTGAGACTGAACACCATGCCTTCAATAAGTTGCAGAGTTCTGATGGAGAGATATTCGAAGTTGATGTGGAAATTGCCAAACAGCCCGTGACTATCAAGACCATGCTGGAAGATGTGGGAATGGATGAACGAGATGAGGACCTAGTTCCTCTACCAAATGTTAATGCAGCAATATTAAAAAAAGGTCGTTCAGTGATGCATCCACCGCAAGGATGACCCTTCTCCCCCTGAGGATGAGGAGAACAAAGAAAAGCGAACAGACCATATTCCTGTTTGGGACCAAGAATTCCTTAAAGTTGACCAAGGAACACTTTTTGAACTTATTCTGACTGAAAACTACTTAGACATCAAAGGTTTGCTTGATGTTACGTGCAAGACTGTTGCCAATATGATCGAGAGGAAAACTCCTGAGGAGATTCACAAGACCTACAACAGCAAAAATGACTTTGCTGAAGAGGAGGAAGCCCAGGTATGCCAAGAGGAGCAGTGGTGTGAAGAGAAGTGAAATGTTGTGCCTGACACCGTAACACTAAGGATTGTTCCAAATACTAGTTGCACGGCTCTGTTTATAATTGTTAACATTGAACAAACAGCAGACAAAGGCAGCAGCAAATCCAATGTATTAGCAGAATATTGTCCTCACTGCATGTGTAGTTTGAGTGCAGATTCCAAACCTACTGCTGACTTTCTTCTAGTATGATTGCGAGTTTCTTTTTTCTTTGCTCCGAATAAAACGGAACTGTGTGTTCTCTATAGAAAGCGGCATTTGGGGCTTTTCGTCTTTTTTGTAAAGCAATTTCTGCCTAGTTTATTGTCCAGCTAACTTTAGTGACCTTTTAAAAAGTTGGCATTGCACATAAAACAACTTGCGAAAAGTTTTCTGAAACAGAATTAAGAAAAATACTATTTTAATGCCTGAGTTAGAAACTGAAGAAAGGCTACTTGAAGTAAATGTGCTAAGTGGGGGTATTAGGATGCCTTCCAGCCTCCTAGAGTAGAGGGGTACCACTGGTATTGATTGGCCTGGACATAGCAGGGCTCCCTTAATTGGATCTGAGACTTGTGGTTGTTGTTTTTTTGTTTTTGTTTTTTTTTTAATTCTCTTAGCTTTGAATGTATTGCCTAAACTAAAGACTTAGTTACTACCCAGTTTGTGGGTTTTTTTGAGGAAAAAATGTAACTGGACAGTTTGTTAGCCTTTCAATTAAAAAAGACACTTGAAAAAATGATCCCCTGAGAAAGTGCCACAAAGATAAATAAGCTATGGATCTTGCACTTAAGGAGCAAGAAAGTAATTAGGGGAGCTATAACCCTAGTCAATATGACTTCCACTCAGCTGCTTCCTAGCACCTGTGAGCAAAGCTATCGCCCTCAGCTCCCAGCCAATACCTGCAACAGCTGTACACCACCCAGAAAGACTCACCAGATACCCTCTAATAAGCAAGAGACTAATAAAAAGAACGTATAGACAAGGACCAGGGCTAGGAGAAAGCATGCAAATTAAAGATCCCATCTAGTTCTTCTAGTCTTACCATCTCTTGGTTAACCCCTCAAAGCTGTCTCACACAGTGAAATACCACTCATCCAAGAACTGCCATGCAGATCCAACACACTCCAAATTGGTCAGGGCAATCACTTAGGATCCTCCTCACTTTTTCCCCACCTAACTTCACTGTAGTCTCATCTCTGCCTAACATCAAACCCTTTATACCATGACTCCCTGCAATTCTTTGGGAATTTCCTGGTGTTTAAATCTCAGCTTTCCTTCATGGATTCTGACTTGGCCAGATTCAGGAACTTAACACACTAGCAACTTGACTATGCCCTACTTCAGCCAGACTACTACTCCTCAGGAGAGGAGATCCAGGCAAACCCTGCTGAAAACTCGGACCACTTAGCCCAATCTAAAGTTGCAGGTCAATACCATTCATGTTCTACCCACAATAACTTTCTTTAGTGCATTAGCCCCACCACTACCTTGTATATTCACCACCACGTACACCTCCCACAGCCATTCCCAAGAATGCAAGATGTAACATGTCATGGGAAAGGTACTACACCCCCTCTGGCACTAACGTTAATTCCTCTCTGTGTCACCAAAATAGTATGATTTGGAGAAACATTTTGCAAGTTGGCATCCCACCTCAAGAATACCAAGAATGTGCTGCAGCCTCTCTCCTAACTTCTGAGAAGTAGAAGCCAGGGTTGGTTGATGGGTTCATAAGGCAGACAGTGGGACAGAAAGAATACATCCTCAGCCCTCAAGTTTTTTGTTGTCAGATTCCAGTCATGTGTTTTTCAGTCAATCCAATTTATCAGGATGCCAGCTGTCATACTAGAAAGCTAGCTTTGTTGGAGGTAATTGCCCCCAAGATCCTCTAATGATTAGCTCTATAGTCATAACACTTGACTTGGTTTCTCATTTTTGGCCCCATGCCTGTCCTCTGGATTCATCTTTGTTTGCATGGGTTGACCTCCAACATTCCCCAAGGACTCTGACTTAGGAGAGATGTTGGAACTAATACCACAGAATAATAGTTAAAATGACCTGTTAGAAAGCGGGGAGTAAAAAGCATTCATTGTCACCCATGTCTCAGAGATAAAAACAAGAGATTAGTTCAAGAAGAAAGGGCTTAGTCAATAGCATCAAATGTTGCAGTGTGGTCAAGGAGGATGAAGACACTGGATGTGGTGGTTGCAAGGTAACTAGTAATTCACAAGGAAGCAATTCCATAACTTGACTTTGTAGAAGTCAAAGGAAAGAGGTAAAGTTGGAAGGAGTGATGAAAGAGTAAAGGTACTGTAGATTACTTATTCATAAAATCTGGTAGTGAAGGAAAAGAAGAGAAAGGGGATTGTAGAAGAGGACTAGGAAATGGCAGCATAGGTATGACATAAAGGTGCAGGGCCAAGTGCCATGGATGGAACCTAGGTGTTGTGGGCAGTGCTCAAACGGCCAAGGTCAAGACCAAGTAATGAGGCAAGAGAAATAAAAAGAAGACTGATGTCATTGCGGGCCTTGGGACAAAAAGATTATACAAAGCATGTTCAGAGGGAGAGAAGCATAAATAAAATAAGAAGGTTGCAAGCAGAAAAGAGAATTTCAGAGTTTGAGATCACTGTTATTTTTTTTTCCTTTTGTTTCACATCTAACTTAAGGAAGGCTGAGGGTGAACTGTTTCACAAATAATTATCATAGGGCATTTAACAACATCACTTCGGAATAGTAAAAAGTCATTTTAAGTATTTCACCTAAAAAACAATCTTATCACTTTCAGATTACTACTTTTCTTTTCCTTCAAAATAAGATAGGGTCAAGAAACTGGAACCAGATTTAGCCTGCCAGGCTGCTGTGCCCTCTGATCCACTGGCCAAAAAAAGATATTCTCTTGGGCATCCATCCAGATGTTCTTCAGGTAACATTGCCAGCTTGACAGCCTTCCTACTCATTTCAATGCATCCTAAACTATAGTTGAGACAAACCTGTAATCTCTATCCCAAGGCTCCTCTGAGGTCAGCTAGAACTACATGTAGCTTCTCTCAATGCTTACCACAAATACCTAAGACTAACAGTTTGCTAAGAGCAAACAATAAGTCTAAAATAGCAAATTTGCATGTACCATATGGAAGAACATTATTGAAGTTTCCGTATCCCATTTATGCAATAAAGAACAATACTGTTAAAACACTTTGATGTCTCCCTCTTGAAGAGTTTTTCCCCTGAGCTTTTTATTTTGAAAAACTTTTACGATGTAATCCTTGGTTATTTCCATTTTCTTTAAGATAAAATTATTATTTACCCTTAGGCACATAAAATTCAAAAATGAGCTTTAATGAAATATTCCTAGCCACTTTATGTAATAAGTACCCTTTAATAAATAGAAAATAAACTGATAATGACAAAATATTCATATTAATATTGCTAGCTTTTATTAGGTTAGTAGTATAGCGGGGAGAAGAGAAATTCCAGATAGTTCCTATCTAGAAAAATCAAGAGACAAGTTGTATTAGTTTCTGGCATTTATGTGCTAGGCACTGTGCTAGATACTAAGGACACAGTGGTGATGGAAGTGATCTAACCAAGTCAGCACTTAAGAGTCCAGTCACAGGGTTCAGAACTACTATTCCAGTTTTGCTCCCTCCCCCGCAAATAATACATCTACATTTTTAGTAAAGGCTGAGCATTTCAATTAGTGAATGAAATATTGGTGGCTATATCGGCCAATTGCATGTATGACTGTCCCTAGTTTGGGGCAATGGTTTAGTAGTAAAATAATACTCTACATAATGGCAAGTCTTCGCCAGACAGTTAAAAAAAATCCTGACAAGTAGCTAACTTCATTCAAGCTACCAAAAAATTCAATAATCCTTTTAACATCTGAAGGTTGCTGTTTATACCATGAGATTCACGTTTCTATTTTAACATTCAATTTCTTTAGATTATATGAGAAGATTGTTTTTTGAGCCCTGCATAGAAAATTATGCTAATGGTATTTCATTCATTCCATAAAATGTTTTCAAAATTAACCTTTTCAATTTAACTAAGAAAAATAATTTTAAATATAACTAATAAAATAATTCTGAAAACTCAAATATTTTAGATTCTATTTAATCTTTTGTGAGATCAAATGTCATTGTAATGTATTTTAAGCAATGTATCTTTCTCCACATATGAAGTTTCTACTGGCTTCAAAAAAAAAGTCAAATGGGGAGAAAGAAGTACTAAGTAGTGGCTTCACTTTCATTTATTTCAGATTTGATTATAAAATCAAGATATCCTCCTCAGAAATTCTCCATTAAAAAAGACCCACATAAAGTTTGAAACCCCCAATCAATCCATTAAGTGTCTTTTAAAAGCCATATCATGGGAAGCATCTCAAATTCATTAAAAGAAATGGTTGGAATACATAATTAGGGCAATTACAATAATACACTAAGTGACCTTCCTCAGAAACAACTGATTCCTAACTTAGAGCTTTACAGCTAGACATAGGTACTCCACATTTAAAGTTTGTCAGATTTTGTACAGAAATATCAGCTCACTATTATCTTAAGTACACAACTGCTGCTAGAAATGATCTTACTTTGATTTTTTTAAAAAAAAGCAAAACCTCAACATGAGAACCACACATAAAGAAAACTTTCTGATATAACTTGTTGCTGAGTTAAAATACAATGGCTATGGCAGGCACCTTTACAAAGGCTTTTCTACTAACCTGATAAATAGAGAATTAGTTACCTATTAATATCTGTATTTATTCAACTTGATTTCTCTCGAAAAATAGACTATTTCTTTGTTTTGCCAAAGAGAAGACAGCACAAAGAATTTCAAAGGTAGAAGTAACCTTAAGAAGCCATTTACATTATAGACTGTCACTGAACCAAACATATTCCCTGAATTTTGCAAAGTGATATTACTCAGGTTCCAAGGGCTTAAATAAGAAAGAAGATTCAGCAGAATGTGAAGCATGACCCTGTCTCCATATAAGACTCCCTGGCTTCACAACGGAACACCAAATTGCATTAAAACCCCTAAGTCACAAATTTTATGAGACAGTTCAAATAGTTTTAGTGCCATGTTTCTGTGTGATACTTTCTGATGAGTTCTAAGAATGAGTAAACAAACACTTCTGCCATATACTATTAATAGTTAAGGAAATATAGTCTGTATAATAAATATTGTATCTAATGCAATAATCCCCAGTTTTACTGGAACTGAAGATCCTAATCAGACATGACTGGTTTTCAGAATACTCTATATTCTCCCCTCTCAAACACCACACCACTCTATGGCATATACTTATGCTTTAAATTAAATAGAATTAAAATTTACTTTGTCTCTGAACCCTTTCATAATACCTTAAGAAAAACATGAAAGTGGAATTAGGGTCTGCTGTATTGATAGTTGTTTCCTTAAAAAATCCATCTATCTATCAGCATTAGATTCATTAATTCAATAAATTATATTGAGTGACTACTACACATGCTTCCATTTGTATCTACACACATTAAACATAATAGACTTTCTGGTATTTTAATGTTGCTTTAATAATTACATTTCCAAATACTAGAAGTAATCATGCTCCTTATTCATCCATTTACATTTATCAACATGTCTATACTTCACTCTAAAAATAGCAGTTGCTTTACAGAGAAATTGTTAACACTTACTGAGAACTGTGGCTTGTCATTTATTCCATTATAAAAAAACATAATATTCTGACATATGAGTCTATTTTGGACATACAATATAGAACTCATCCTAGAAGCCACTTAATAAAATCCTTAGGGCAAATAAGTATATTTGAAGCCCTGGTTACCTCAGAAGATCATCATTCTCTGAATATGTTCTTTGGCAATTGGGATCATCTCCTGCTACTGATTCTCCGTTTTATGCTTCAGGGAATTTATGATAGGTTGTTTTTTTTGTTGAGGCCCTCGCTCTCTATAATATTCTACCTGCCTTAGTCTACAGAAAGTCCCAGTTAGTGAACTACGAGGCCCTAGGACAAACATCTTTTTTTCCGGTAGCATACCATTGCTATTTTTATGACTCCATCATTTTCATAGTTTTTTAAAATGTAATCTGAAGGTGCAACCTAAGGCTCTAAAGTAATGAGGATAGTAAATGAATAAATAAAATATGCTCAGTTGCCATCTCTGATACCTCTGCAAATGGAAGAAGTGAAACTGCAGTAATTGAACTTCAGATAAAAGAAATCAAACTTTAATACCGTAAAAATTATTGACTGACTTAATGTAAATATGTATGGGTATCTGAATTGTATTAATCAAAGGACAAAAATCTGGTCCACCTCTATTCTCTGAAAATGATTCAAATTTTCATAAATGAAGAAGGTAGAGACAAAAAGAAAATGCAAAGCAATGTCATCTAGAACACTACTTACATAGGGAAGACTTTCAAATACTTCCCTCTTCTAAATATTCATAAATAACTTTCACTGCTGGCTATTAAAAATTGCTATCTATGTTGAATATGCATCTCACTGTTTCCTCTTATTGAGTGGATTAGTGCTAAACATGATAGAAAACCTACAACTTACTACTTCACTCTAGTCTCGCTAGCCTTTATTAGCCAGTAAGTTAATTTAGAATCTTAGAAAGTATTTTTAAAGTTTAGCAGTTATTTTGCAATAATATACACATGTGAATTTTGAAGGTTAATGGCTAATTTTCATCAAAAATTTTCTAATTGAAACACAGAGCTTGTGTTCCCATTTCTGTTCTCAAACTATGATTTCATTTATATAAATAAGGCTTCACTAAGGACTTTCCACATAAGCTTATGTTCATTAAAGCAGATCAATTCTTAAATCATATTTTTCACTACTGTTAAATGATCATATCTCAGTTTCTCTAAGAATAGTCTTAAATTAAATCCAAAAAAATCATAAATTGATAAAGTGACATAGTAGCACCAATACCCATTTATGAAAATAAGTGTCACATAAAATAAGACATTCCAAGGACCAGTGTTGATTATGTTTGCTTCTCGAAAATATTCACTTAGGCCAGGCACAGTGGCTCATGCCTGTAATCCCAGCACTTTGGGAGGCCGAGGTGGGAGGATTGCTTGAGGCCAGGAGTTTGAGGCCAGCTTGGGTGACAGAGTGAGGTCCCATCTCTACAAAAAAAAAAAAAATTAAAACAAAAACACTTAGCCAGGCATGGTGGCCTCTGCCTGTAGTCCCAGCTACTTGGGACACTGAGGCAAGAGGATCACTTGAGCCCAGGAATTCAAGGTTATAGGGAACTATGATCATGCCGCTGTACTCTAGCCTGGGTGACAGAATGAGACCCTGTCTCTAAAAAAAAAATTTAACAGTTCACTTATATTTAGAGGATTTTAAATTGATGCAATAGATTTCTTTTGGTCACTGGTAAAGATATTGTCCGAAACTTTTCAGTCTTGTTATTTCATAAATTAGGAAGTGTCACAAGTAAAATCATACTCATTACTCTCAATAACTGTCTTACCTAACCTGTAAGAATTCCTGTTTCTCAAAGCCAGAACTAAAAGACAGCCCAATATATTTAGTGGATTTCTGAGTATTATCTCATTCTTTTAACTATCATTTTAAATACTATTTAGAAAATCCAAAGAAGGCAGAGATTATGATTTTCACAAATGACTTCATTTTCCATTATATTTTGCTTTGATTTTTTAAATCCTATGATTATCTACATATCATTTTAGATAATCTCACAGGGATAAAACTCATGAATCCAGCTATCTTTCTTTCCACAATCAAGACTGCTGGTTCAGGATAAAACAGGGAAATGAGTTGATTTCCCACATCATTCAAGGCCAAAATTAAACAAAAAAATTTAAACAACTATTAGTAGAGGCATCCCTTTTGAACATCTTTAAACAGGAAATGTGATGTATACATATGGAAGTACTGGTCATTAAATTCTAGAGAATTAGAGGTCCCCTAGCTCAATCTTCTGTGCAGTGCAGGAATCCTTTCTCAACTATTTGAGGCCAGAGGTTACAAACTGGTGCCCTAAGGACCATTTGTAGCTCATACATACATTTTATTTAGCCTGCACAGGATTTATTTTTTTTTACTTAAGCTAACACACAAAAATCCAGATCTCTGCCTTCTCTTGAAAATTCACCTGGAGCTGCATGCCTGCTGCCCCTTTGGAGAAGGCTTGCCTCTCCACTTCTCTACAGCCCCCACCGCTTCCTGCTGACCCACTTCCCTCTCTCATCGTCCGCCACGCTGCTTCAAGCGGCTGAGCATTGGAGTCTGTGACCAGTGTTCTACAGAGAGGTTATCCACGCTGCAGCTGAATGTCTCCACTAAAGAGGAGGAAACTTACAGCTTTGCAAGTTGACCAATTTCATTGTAGGCAACTCTAAACGTAAGGGAAATCTGTCTAGAATAATTTCCGGATACTGGAACCGGACCTATCTTGGAAACAAGCAGAGTAAGTCTACTCTGTCTTCCATAGGAAAGCCTTCTAAATACCTGAAAGCAACTAACCTTCCTTCCTCTGTTCTACTTTAACATCCCCAGAGCTCCCAAATATTCCTCATAATAATATGTTTCCAAGCACACCCATTGCCATCGCCATGCTCCTCTGCCCGGGTGAATTCTATTTATGATTTATTTTTTAACTATTATTTATGTGTTAATTTATTATTTATAATAGTTATCAATGTTCTTCTTCACATGTAATAATGTAATTTTTTCCTTGATCTAAATCAGTGGTTCTCGAACATTTTGGTTTCAGGAGATCTTTATACTTTTAAAATTCATTGAGAGGTGCCTCGTTAGCACGGTAGGTAGCGAGTCAGTTTCACAAAATTCATTGAGGATCCCAATAAGCTTTTGTTTAAGAGAGTTATAGCTATTAATACTCATGGTATTAGAAATCGAAATTGAAGTTTAAAAAATATTTAATAATTCACTTTATCATTAACATAATAGCATATTTCTATGAAAAATAGTTTCCAAAACAAAATAAATTAGCAAAAAAATTGGCATTGTTCATTTTTGTAAATTTTATTTTTGCTTTTTTTATTTTTATTTTTTCCTTTTTTATTTTAATAGATTTAAGGGCACCAATTGATGTCTGGCTTAATAGAAAACAGGTGGACTTTTGCATCTGCTTTTGTATTCTCTCTGCTACAGTACCACACATCAGGTAGCCTCTGGAAAGCTTGAGGAGGATGATAGTTAAAAATACAAATAATATCTTAATATTTTTAACATTTTATAAAAACAGTTTTACAAATAACATCTTAATATTTTTAACATCTTATAAAGATAGTTTTGACCTTCTGGACCCCCTAAAAGGATTTCTGAGACCCCCAGGAATCCCCAGACCATATTTGAGGTCCACTTATGTTTTGATTAATGTAGCTTAAGCTCCTAGTTTTTCTAGCATCTGTGGGATTCTTTTCACTTATCTTGAGCTTGTGGTCAACTAAACTCACAGCTCTTGCTCAAAAAACTGCTTTCAAGACAAGCCTCCTTTTTTCATTTAAATGCAGACCTTACACATATATTTCTTCATAGATTCCATTTTGTTGGTTTCAGAGTACTGTTTGGTAGTGATGCTGCTGGTGCCCTGACCAGATCGCCCCTAAAGCTGGTGCACCCATCCAAAACCAGCTGTTGCGATTGTTGGCTAATAACTCAGAGCAGCACCCTTCTCTAGAGAATTACTGAGTAAAACTAGAGTTACCTGATTTGGGAGGCGATGTCCACCTGCACTTCAGCTAATCACTGACTGATAAGCCAATGACTGTTACAGAGCACAAATAGCTATACCCAGTGACACGGAGTGAGACCAATTCTGTGGTATGGTTTGTACTCTGGAGCTTCCTAAGAGATCAGACTAAAGTTAGCCTCTAGCTGAGAACACATTCTTCCTTGGCTTTTATCCTTTTACCTGTCCTGACTCCCCCACTTGCTTTCACCTAAGAACACATCCCTCATAAGTCATTTGAGCAGGAATCCCATCTCAGTCTTTGCTTCTGGTGATCCCAACCCAAGACACCCTTCATCCCATCAAGATGACTGCAATATTGACTCTGGCGTGCATGATACTAATGAATCTTTTCAGCTGTGCAGCATCGTATTTATTCTATGCATTCTACCATTGGGTAGTGTAGTCATTCTCAAAGTGTGGTCCCTGGACCAGCAAAATCAGCATCCTCTGGGAGCCTGTTAGAACTGCAAATTCTCAGGCCCTACTCCAGACCTAGGAATCAAAAACCCTGAAGGTGCAGCCCGGCAATTTGTTTCAACAAGGCCTCGAGGTGATTCTGCTGCCCACTAAAGCAATAACCTCATATAATGGTTAAGAGCATGAGCTCTGGAAATAAACTTAATCACTTCCTAGCTATTATCCTCAGGCAAGCTTCTTAACTCTGTGTCTCAGTTTCCTCATATGTCAAATGAAGATAATAAAGGTATCCATATCATAAAATGAAATGAATTAATATATGCAAATCACTTAGATCAGTGCCCATGGTTAGTGCTCAATAAATTTAGACTGTTGTCTTTACTATTACTATCGCTATTGTTTTTATTATTATTATCAACTGTGTTTTCATCCACCTTCACTAACCTTATCCATAAATTAGGCATATTAATATCTCTTGTCATAGGAGTTTGTGAGGATTAAATGAGACAATAAAACAACTAGTAAGGTAAAGTGGCACATAAGGTAAAGTGGCACATAATAGGAGTCAATAATGGTCATAATAAGTATTATTTTGTGAGAATTAAAATGTTAATACATGAAATCATGAATGCTGGCACAAATGTTTGTTGAAAAATCATCTGTTAAAGACATTGATAAAAATAATGATGGAGCTAAGCAAATAGAAGTGCTTTCTAACTCCACAAAAGCCCATCCCTCAAGCTTGATATCCACTCCTTCACTTATCTACATTCCTTTGGTAAGATTGTTCAACTATCTATAAATACAATTAACTATCAACTTAAAAGAAAAACATATCAAAATTATTGTAGCTCTTTGATCATTATATTTTTAAGATCAAGAGGTGGTGTATTTCACCGAAACCCAATTTTCATAATACCAAGGACAGCAGTTACTAAGAGTTTGTCACCCTTCAGCATAGAGTTGAAGGATCTTTTGATAAGTGATGGTTGAAAATGAAAAATAATATTGTTTTACACAATTGCTTAAAAGGTCATGAAGCTCATTAATTATCAAAAAATTACCGATAATTTTTCATGACAGATTATATCCTATAAATACCCTTAAAGCTGAATTTGATAATTTTCACAAATTAGGATTAGACATCTCTTGAGTTCTTCTATCATGAGCATACTCAAACCTTCCCATGAAATTTGCTTAAATACTGAATTTTTTTAAGTGTCAGCAGTCCATTGCATTTTTGAGACAAACAATAGATGGCTGTTCCTCATCTAATTACATTCCACCTAGATATGTATCTAAATTGTCATATTTTCTGCTGATGTCACAAACAGTACTATTAAGATAAAAAAATTAATTCTGAGGTATTTAAAAATGAAAAACTAACAAATTTCAAATCACCATACCTATAATCATACCTCTGAATAAATAAAAGTTATCAACAAATCTATGATGAAGAAAGAAAGAACTTCGGAGAAAAATATAATTTTGTCCAATATTGGTCTAGGAAAGTGAGACATTATAATATGCAGTTCAGATGAAATGCTTTAAATGCCCTAAATGGTCTACCACTAGTTTTTAGTGAGAGTCATTTGCAATTGTGTCTGTACCACTCTTTAAGATACTCAGGCTAGTAGTTCAATAATGGTTACCTTCCCACTTGGGGGTTATTCCCAACCTCTAAAAGGCAAGAACAGAATATGGTAAGAAAGGAAGTGTTACAGAGTCTCTGATCCCTTCCTGCCCCTTCCTATTTCTCCATTCACATCATGCTTATTGCATAATTATGAGATAGCCATAAAAAAATAATTCTACGTATGGCATTATTATTAATAATAATAGCACTTTATGCTTATTACATACAATGAAAAGAAACAAGTAAGCAGAGCCAGTATAACTGAAGTTTACTCAAGGTTACATTACTAGTGGCTAAGAGAGCTACAAAACAACTTCTAACTCCAAGTCTAGCACTCTTTCTTCTAATTGTGCTGTTGTTATAATCTGAGTAAATTAGGCAGTCTAAATTTACTACGAGTTACCAAATAATTAAAAATAAAAGACTGGAGCTGACTGGAAGATGAAGGGCTTATCATTAGATTCCATTCCTGTGACAACTCAGAAACATAAACTACTAAAAACTCACTGCAAATCTCTCTTGTTAAACATTGTTAATTTTTCTATGTAAATTGATTGTTTTAAAAAAACATGTTCTAGTAGAAACTAAACTCATTTGGAATTCAATCAATTCTAAGTAATTCACTTGATAACCCAGCTTATATCAAAATACAAAGATATCTGAGCTGGTTCTAAGGGTGACCAAATCTGAAGATTTAATCACATAATAGATATTCACTAAGTTGCCCTACCTCCACAGGGTTTACAGTGTAAGGAAGCAATCTGTTTAAAAACAGTAAGCACACGTCTGAGGAGTGGTAAGAATGAAAAATAAAGGACATATATTTTTAAGGCAAATCCTTGAAAAGAAAGAACAAGAATAAAAGTTACTAAAAAGGGGAAAAAACAGGTAAGAAAATCTTATCTGATTGGAAGGGGGAAATTATTTCTAGGCTTTATATGTGTATGTTTATATAAATATACGTAATCAATTACTGTTTTTGCTATGGGGGTGGGAGATACACCAAGATGGCATGGTGGACTGTCTTATTCTGAACTTTTTTTTTTAATTTTCCAAAGCACTTTTTATTTAATTTTAAAAATTACAAACAGTAAAATTTATTCTTTGTGGTATGTAGTTCCATGGGTTTTTAACAAAGACATAATCTATCCACCACTACAGTCACAATACAGCATAGTTCCATTACCTCCCAAATTCCTTCATGCTGCTCCTTTAGATCCAACCCATGCCCCCCAACCTCTAACCTCTGGAGACCACTAATCTGATATCTGTCCCTATAATTTTGCCTTTTCCAGAATGTCATAGAATGCAATTATACAGTACATAATTTTTCACATCTAACTTCTTTCACATATATTAATAAAAATGCATTTGAGAGTCATCTATGTTGTTAAGGAATCAGTAGTTTCTCTGTCTTCCCAAGAGTATACAACGGAATATACACCACAATTTGTTTATCCTGGTACTTGTTGAAGGACACTTGGGTTGTTTCCAGATTTGGGTGATAAGAAATAAAGCTACTATAAACAAACATTTGCATGTAGGACTTATATAAACATACATTTTTATTCCTCTTAGATAAATACCTGTAATGGGATTTCTGGGTCATATAATAAGTATATGCTTAACTTTTTCAGAAAAGGTCAAATTGTTTTCCAGTAGACCTGCACTATTTTGCATTCCCACCAGCAATGCGTGAGAGTTACAGTTGTCTGCAATCTTGTCAGCTTGGTATTGCCATTTTTTTCATTCTCGTAAGTATGTGGTGACATCTCATTGTGGTTTTAAAATTTTTTGCACTAGTGAATAAATATATTGAGCATATTTTTATATTTTTATTGTCATCCCCATATCTTCTTTGATGAAGTGTCTGTTAAAATCTTTTACCTGTTTTTAAACATCAAGCTGCTTCTTTTCTTATTATTGAGTTTCAACGGTTCTTATACAATCTGGAAACAAGTCTTTGTTACAAATAAGATTTGCAAAATATTTTGTCCCAGTCTTTTCTTCTCTTAACAGTGTTTTCACAGAGGTAACGTTTAAAATCTTCCTCTGTTATTCGGGAAGGGAGAGAGTGAGCTGCCTACTAGAGCTACAGCAGTAAAGGAAGCTTACAAGAATGGATGGTGACTCCAAATTGAAATCACTGGACCAAGCAAAAATAATCCCAGGGATTTCAAGGGGGTAAGAGAAGAGTTACGGGTTTCACTTTTTGAAGAGATAAATTAAAAAAGAAAAAAGAATAATGATTTAAAATCATAATAGTCAATGGATAGTTTGAAAACTGTTAACAATACTTGGATTCTATTGTTCATACCACATAATCTACCATTTTTTCACTTAATATGAACATTTAATCCTTATAATTAAATAGTCACATGGAAGATCATTTTTAATAACTGCATCCATCATAGAGATGTGCCATAATTAACCAATGCATTACTGTTGTACATTTTAGTTTTTGCTTTTTTCCTATTTTAAATAATGAGATAAAAATACTTGCAGGCAAATCATTGCTTATATTTTTATTATGAATATTTATCTGCAACTTACTTTTACATAAAAACATTGCATCAAAAAATAAGATGTATTAATAGATGGATAGAGGGATCAATATCTGATAAAGCAAGTACCGCAAAATGTTAATGGTAGAATCTAGATGGTAAGTATATGGATATTCACTGCAAAATTCTTTCAACTTTTCCATATGTTTGAAATTTGTTAGAAAATGTTGCAAATAAAAAATGTTGGAAAAACTTATATTTTATGAGGCTAAATTCCTAGAATTGGAATAGATTATTCGTAGTATGTGCACATCTTTAAACTTTGTGAAGTTAAAACATCAACCAGAAAGTGTCAGTTCCCTCACACTGTCAACACCACTTTTTAGTGCTTTTCAAATCTCTGCCAACTTGTTAGGCAAAAACTGGTAATTCATCTTTTAAATCATCATTTTTATGTTAATTTTTAAAACTTTTTAAAGTTAATATATAATGAATTGAAAAGCTTCCTAATATTCTTGGCTTCAGATTTTGATGTTGGTTATTGGAACCATGAAGCAGTAATCAAGATTCAAGCACCCATCTGGGGCACTTAGCTTATTACCAAGCACAATACCCTCAGGAATAACTCACAAACCAAATTACATTGGTGAAAGTTACTTCCAGGCCAGCATTACACACAGGCAGAGAGGGCTAATACCCGATTGCCAAATGGGCCTGATTTAACAGGTCCTGAGAAAGAGCTCTTCCTGCACACAAAAAAAGTCACCTCTCCTATTTTACTAGGATGCTCAGAATTTAAACATTAGTAATGTCTTCTTCGGTGTTGAAACAATTAGGTTCCCACCAACACTCTTTCAAAATTCAATTATTTTATTCAATATGAGCTCCACATAATTGCGCTTCCATAGGATAGAATGCAATAGAGCCATTAAAAAGAACTATGGAAATCTGCATTTACCGACACGAAAAGATGTCCGTGATGTACTCGTTCATTGCAAAAAAGCAAGTATGTATATTTGTGTATGATAGAAATGTATGAAAGGATATTTACTAAAAGACTAATAGTGGTTACCTATTAAAGGGCAGGTATATAGGAGATTTTTTTACCCTTTTTATACATTTATCTATTGTTTATTTTTACAATGGATATATACAATTTTTAAACAATAAGTAATAAAATAAGGCTACTTGCATTTTGATAAAAAGAAAATTGAAAATATCCCAGAAAATCACTAAGCCATTAGAACCTTAGTAAAATTTAATTTAGCAAGGTTTTTCAAGTCAAGGCTAAAGTCCCCTAAGAAATGAGACCCAGACCCAGCATATTTTCAAGGAGCTAGAGAAAAAGGGTTAAAGACAGACCAGGCAAAGAGATCTCCAGTAACGCATTAAGCCAGCCCAGGGATAGGTCTGAATTATCCTGAGGGAATATGACTAGGAAAAAAAAAAAACAATAGACAACGGAAGGCATCTGTGGTGTTCAGATCCAAGAGAAACCAAAAGTGTGAAGGCTCACTACAGTCTGAATAGACTCAGAGGGGATATTAACTTTGCTACAATTGTTGCTTTCAATATTATAAAAATAAATACCTCCTTATCCCCCTACAACAGGCTGAGGATTCAATGGCAGCTAATTTTTGAAAATATGTACTTATCAGATTTAAATTCTTAAACGTATACTTCACAAAAACCGAAAAGAAGACCGTGAGGCATTAAACTACTCACCTCCAAAGGAAGACATGTTTGTCCGTGGTCAGATGTTCCTGGATGTGACACCACAGTCCCATTTTTAATTTTAAAGTGTGTTTTGCACATGTAGCCATCAGAACAGTCCTGTGTGCCATCACCAAAAAAATACATGAGAAAATGCCAATTATTTTAAGAATTTCATCATTTTAAAAACTACTTCTCATAAGTCCCAAACTGAGCAATGAAAAACTAAGTGTACTAAATGAGATGAGATAATGTGGATAAAGAGACTAGTCTACTAGTTTTAAATAGTATTTAAATCACATTTAAACTCATAGAAATATCTTGTCATATAATGAATATTGATTTTCATGGTGTATACATAGAGAACAATTTTCAAAGGATTTGTATCATATCTTGAAGCTGGAAGGGACTTTCTATTTCAATTTCTTTTTCAAGGCAAGATCTCTACTGAAAATGTCCCCAAAAGGTAACTGTACAGCATCTGCCTGAGCACTTTCAGGACCCTGCACTCTCTACTCCCTTACACAACAGGCACTTCCATTTTGGTGCATTGTACACCGACAAAGTTTTGTCTTACACTGCACTGAAATGTTTCCCTTTAACTTTAACTTACTGGTTCTAGTTCTGCCCTCTGGAGTCTAATCCCTTTTCCACAGGGCTGTTCTTCAAAGAACTGAAGAAATTACCAGCATTTGCAAATATTCCTTACAAGATATGCTTTCTGAGCCCTTCAGTAGTTGAATTTCCCTCCTGTTTCTTGTGCTTGCTTCAAATATACTAATGGATGCTGTTTATCTCACTGTGGTCAGTTCTGTTTTTTTATTAAGGCAACACTTGTTTGAATTCAATAAAGTCATGTGTATGAATGTAATACCTCCCCATGCACAAACACACATACCAATAAATATTAATTTTCTACCAAATTGTCACACCAATATTTACATTTTAACAGAATTAAAATAATAACTAAGCAAGAAGTGGTTACTTATTCTTCTTCTAAGAAGAGGGAAATTTGGATACAGTGACACAAACACACAAGGGAGAAAGTCACATGACAATGGAGATTGGAGTAGTTCATCTACAAGATAAAGAATGCCAAGGACTGCCATCAACCACCAGAAGTTACAAGAGGCAAGAAAGGATTCTTCTCTAGAGACTTCAGAGAAACCATGACTCTGCTTGATTTCTGACTTCTAACCTCCAGAACTGTGAGTGAATAAATTTCTGTTAAGTCACACAGTTTGTGATACTTTGTTATGGAATCCCTGAGAAACTAATACACTAACTACATTTTTTAAGAGTTTTGGCAGCACCTTAACAATGGCTCCCGGTAAGTTGTGCTGACAACCTGCCAGCCCTCACTCAGAGGCCACACTAGTTTGTGATCAGCACCAGTTCTGATTGGCTGGCTCCAACTCATTCTGATTAGCAGATGCTGCTGTCCCAGGTTGTTAAATATTTTTAATATCCTGCCTGTAAGGTAAGCTATCAGATATCCAGTGCTATCACTTTTAATTATTTCATTAAGGTTATGCATTTTGTACATAAATTTATTGCTTTAAATTCCAGCTCTACATCATACAACCACAAAGTATACCTTGTGATGGTCTTCTACTGCTGAAATCTATGTATTTAGACAACGTAAATTTAATATTGGCTTAAACTGAGAAATATACGTAGTGACTTTTGTCATTGTTGTTGCTGCTGCTGTTTTACATCAAGTATCCATTCCTCCTTCTTTTGGAACAGTAGCCAATTTTCCTCTGTCCACTGTCAGTGTAGACATGGCCTCCCAGCTCCAGGGACGGGCACGGGACTTCAATCTGGCCAATCAGTCCTGCTTGCCCCAGAGACTCAGGAGGGCAAATGATCTCCAATCAGAGCCAATGAGATGTAATTCAGGATTTGATTTGAGGAGGTTAGGGAAGGTGGCTATTCTCTTTTCCACTAGGTTTGAATCAGACAGATAAAAAACCCTTTGCAGCCATCATGTAATTAAATGGAGCCTGCTTTCCAACACAGAGGAAGCAAGGCCATGAGATGCAGAGAGACCAGATTCTGATTATATCATTTACACTAGCCATATTTGAAGCTAGTTCTACCTTCAAATTTTTCAATCACATGGCTCCAAAAAGTCCTTTCTTTGCTTCACCCAATGGGTTGGGTTTTCTGTCATCTGAAGCCAAAATAATGTTGGTATTAAGTGACATACATTGTGTTAAATAGTTTAAAAATAGATTCTACTGTATTGTATTGTCATTCTCTTTATGTTATTATGATAGATGATCAATAGTTTATTATATAAAAGATTTACCAAATACAATCATACATCATTTAATGGGGATACCCTCAATGGGGATTCACCATTAAACATCATTGTGAGAACCTCATACAGTGTACTTACACAAACCTAGATGGTATAGCATACTGCACACCTATGCTATATGGTGTAGTCTATGGCTCCTAGGCTACAAACCTTTACAGCATATTACTATACTGAATACTGTGGGCAACTGCAACACAATGATTAGTATTTGTGTATCTAAACATAGAAAAGGTACAGTAGAAATATGGTATTATAATCTTATTATAGTCACATACGTGGTCCATCATTAACCAAAACTTCATTATGCAGCTCATGGATATATAATAAAACTATAATGGTATGTGTTTTCAAAAAAAAATACTGGCAGTCCACAATTTCAAAATACTCTAGCCATAAAGATAAAAACCAAAATTCTTAGGTTATTCAAGAGAACAGTTACAGCTAAACAGTATGTACTAAATATAACTCTTCAAATGATGGTAACCACTCTATTTTGTATTTTTCTATATTTGAGCACTGGTCACACAACCTCTACTTAAGGGAATATTAAGAACGTTATTAAGGGTTATTAAGTATGAAATGTCCGATTTCCTTAAGTGCTATGTTTGACAGTCAATGTCTCTGACATTTCACTTTGACACTTCTTGTTTTATTTTTATTGTGACGAGACATCTCAGTCTTTCAAACGCACATTTTGGCTTGTGATTATCATTCAAATTTTTTTTAGAGCAATTTTTGTGAAACCATGGATAAGTCAAAAATTCATGTTATTTTCAAATATGAGTTCCCTCATGGAACCAATGTAGCGTGGACGGCTCAAAATATCAACAAAGCATTTGGGAAGGATATGGCTAATGAATGCACAGTATGTTGACCGTTTGAGAAGTTCTTGTGATTTTTAATCTTGAAAATGAGTCACGTGGGCAATCTAAGACCAAGGTGGATAATGATGAGCTGAAAGCTGTAGTGGAAATGAATGCATCTCAACCTATGCATGAATTATCAGCAAGGTTTGATGTTACTATCCCAACAATATTGGACCATTTAAAACAAATTGACAAGGTAAAGAAGCTGGATAGATGGGTTCCACATCAATTAAATGACCGTCAGAAGAGAAATCGTCTGGAAGCTTTCCTTTCTTTGCTGTCACGACATAAAGGTGAACCATTTCTATACTGCATTGTTACATGTGATGAAAATGGATTCTTTTTGACAATCGCAAGCGTTTGGCATAATGGTTGGATAAAGGTGAAATGCGAAACACAGTCCAAAACCGAATATTCATCAAAAAAAGCTAATCATGTCTGTCTGGTGGTCCAGTGCTGGTATCATCCACTACAGCTTAATGAAACCATGTAATCACTCAATTACAAAGGATGTCTACTGCAACCAGTTGGACAAAATGAAGAGGATGCTTGCAATTAAGCAGCTGAGACTGGTCAATGGAGCCAAGCCTCTTGCAAGAAAATGCTTGACCACATGTTGCACAAACAACGCTGCTCAAACTACAAAGGCTGGACTGTCATCCACCGTATTCACCAGATCTTGCACCTACTGACTACCACTTCTTCCAGGCTTTGGACCACTTCTTGCAAGGAAAAATATTCCATTCTCAACAAGCTGTGAAAAACGCTTTTCATGATTTTATCACCACTCACTCTCCAGGCTTCTTCACTTTGGGCATAAACAAGCTACTGTTAAGATGGCAACACTGTGTAGATAGTTTATGCACATACTTTAATTAATTGTACTTCTTCTTGTTTGAGATATAATAAACTACACTTTTGATTTGAAATTGGATATTTCATATTTAATGACCTAATACAATTTAATAAAATTCTAATTATAATGCAAAATATATCTCCTTTGACATCAAAAGAGATGAATCAAAGATTCCTGTGCCCCTATGTTATAAAATCTAAATTATCTGGTCTCTTTTCCAATGAGTTAAGATAGAGATATGTCATTTTCAATATTACCTATAATTCCAGAAACTTTTATTTCCGTTTTAGATAATTTCTAATACTATTTATTATTATCTATAGGGACATGTAAAAGGGTTTTTGACTCAGCCTGTATTTGGTAGTAATGATTTTCTTTTCAGTATCAATCTCTTAAGAGTCAAGAATAGCCTCGAAAAATTAAATACAGAAAAAGGAGTTTTTAGCATTTTGATTTCCCTTCAAACACTTACTTCCACAGAAGTAGGTCTTTCTCCTACATTGTTTTAATTTAAGGTAGAAAAATATGTTTTGTTCTTCAATGTTGAAGGGTGTTTTTCCAGAGACAAGCAAACACAAAAGCATGAGAACTGCTGCCCTATGTCAGCCCTGCAGTCTGTCTAGCTCGATAAATGAGGTTAACTACAATCTCCCCTTGGCAATGAAGTTTTCCCTGTTCTGATACACACTCCTCTCTAGCTTCCCTGCATTCTTCCTGTACTTACTATGGCTTAAAATTTAACATTTAACTCTTAATTTTTAATATTTGCGAGTTTTACTTTCCACAATAGATCATAAGCTCAGCACCTAGACCCCAGCTCCTGAGGGATGCCAGGGTCTTAACTACAGAATCCAGACTGCAGTCCCACATAAAAATCTGAGGCACACAGAGTCTGAAAACATCCTGGACCAGCAGGGAGGATGTAAGAACAAAGGGAACCTTATTGTTTACCCAGTTCAATCTCTTGTTTTAGAGATAAGAGGGTGAAGGACTAAAGCACTTTTAAGAAACCTGTCTTACAGCTAATTAATTATGGGCAGGGCTGGAAGTGGAAAGCAGATCTCTTGACCTGAGCGTTATTTCTAGTATACTAAGTAAATTCTACCAGAGCAGTATCATGGCAAAAACATGCTTTTTGACTCATGTGGACTGGTATAGGCCAGTGCTCTGCACTTTGAGTAACAAGCTCAAGCAACACAAGTGTGGTCTGGGGACTGGTAGCCACAATATTAGCTGGGAGCTTGTTAGATGTGCAGAATCTCAAGCCCCACCCTAGACCTTTGGACTCCGTATTTAAATCCCCAGGTGACTTGTGTGTACATTTGGAAGCACTGAAGCATGTATTGTAATCTCTGACTCAAAGAGATTGCAAACAAATGGCATTAACAGTGGTTCTCAATCTTGGCTACACATTAGAATCAACTGGGGAGTTTTCAAAATGCTGCTGTTGGGGTCTCACCTCAGACCAATAAAGTCAGAATCTCCCTAGCAGATTCTAATGCAGCAGCGGGGTTGAGAACCACTGTATTTTTGAACTCAATGAAAAATACAGTCAACCAACTAATCTGTAGCAGCCTGAAGAGAGAAGGCCACAAACAACTCAAGACCTTCATAAACACCATAGCTCACTTGGAGTTCACCAAATGCTAAAATTACCTGTTGATGATGCTCATCTTGGAGCTTTGGCCATGCTAAGACTGCCTTTTAAGTGGCCTTTACCACTATCTCAAACCCTACTTTCTGGCAATTTGCCCATTCTTGACCTGGTCCCTAATAACTGACATTAATCTTGTAATTTAAAATTGTTCCACGTCCACCTATACTTCAGCTCTCAGGACTCCTTGCAGCTTATCACCACAAAGCAGATTGCTTCACTCTGTCATTACAGAAGAGAAATTAGTAGAAAATGTCCAGCTGTTATAACCCAGACACCACTAATAAAATACAGAACACTTCCTCACAGCCAAAATTCTTCCAGTTATCTAAATACAATGTTCTTCACCTTATACCAAAACAAGGATTAAAGATTTAAGTGAAAAAAAATCATAAATGTGCTAGATGAAAATACTAGAGAATATATATAATACGTACCTTTTTAAATAGGATAAAACCCAGAATTCATAGAAGATTAATAAATTCTAACACATGCAAACAAATTCTTAACACCATAAAGTCAAAAGACAAATACCAAAATGTGAAAAAAGATGTGTAGCTCATATCATAGGAAAGGATTAATTAGAAAGACAAGATGGCTGACCAGAGACACCAGCTGCCAGATCATCTCAGAAAGAAGGAGAAGTTTTAGATGAAAAAGAAAACACAAACAAATAAGCAATCATAGCTCGGGCATAACTCTGAGGGAAAAGTGCCAGAACCTACAAGAGATTCCACAGAAAGAAGTTGTGGAGCAGAACGAGAAAGAGCAAGACATCAGCAGAGGACAACCTCCAAGAGGCTTGGAGTCCAGCAAAAAGGGTAGGTGGAGCAGTTTGTTTCTCCCTCCCTCCCATCGCTGGCAGTCAGCAGGCTCCTGAGTGGTTGGAGAGCCTTTCTACTTTCACAAGCCCAAAAGCTGCTGCCGCTAATGAACCGGGAGCTTCTTGAGGACAAAACGCAAGGCGCCCAGCCCACTTGGGTCACTTCCCATCACCACAGATCCGAGCCAAGACAGCAGGCACCATATTGCTTCTCCACCCACTGTATGCCTTTGTCCTCCCCAGGGGGCTTCAGCCCCTCAGTTTTCGTCTTGCTCATTCCCACATAAACATTTCCGAACTCTGGCCCAGACTACGGGAGCCACCGGGACCCAGCGTGTCCCAGGGGATCTGTGTGACCCGAGCCTGACCATTCCAGGCGGGCTACCTTCCAGAGAGAGGGGCAGAGACAACTACAGTGTTAGCTTTCCTCAATCCAGACTCTTTCCCTTCCCTTCCCCTTCCCATGGCTGCCAAGAGAGAAGATTGAGCTAGGGCTCTCAGGAGGTGCTGATTCCCCCCTGCTGGTGCATACATACACCACAGCAGGGATTCCACAGAGAGAGGGGTTCAAACCTTTCCTCTTAAAGACCTGCAGAGGACTAAGAGGTGCTTGGACTGTGAGCTCCCTGCTCACCGGCCCTCCCCAGCACTGCTTGCCTGGCTGCTCCATCACAGCAAGGCATACCCCAAAGCCGAGGGACATCAAACCTGCGTGAGCACTCCTTAGGCAGCTCTGGACCAGCACACTTCTCCCTGGCATGGACAGGGATTGATCTTTGGGGACCCAGGGACAGGCCCACAGGCCAGATCTGTACCCACATGACTTGATAAGGTTGCTAAGGGGTATGGAGGGGAGATTTGTGAACTAACCTTAGGAGGCAAGGGAGCCCGCACGGGCAGAACTGAAAAGAGAATGCAGTATGGATAGCCACATGCAGAAGAGTAAAACAGGATCCATATCTCTTGCCACTTACAAAAATCAATTCAAGATGGATAAAAGACTTAAATGTAAGGTATGAAACCATAAGAATGGTAGAAGGAAATGTTAGAAAAATTCTTCTAGATATTGGCCTAGGCAAAGAATTTATGACTAACACGCCAATGGTAATCACAGCAACAACAAAAATAAATAAATGGGACTTGATTAAAAGCTTCTGCACAGCCAAGGAAACAATCAACAAAGCAAATAAACAACCGACAGAATAGGAGAAAATATTTGCAAGCTATACACCCAATACAAGGCTAATAACCAGAATCTACAAAGAACTCAACTAAATCAACAACAACCAAAAATAACCCATTAAAAAGTGGGCAAAAGATATAAACAGAAGCTTTTCAAAAGAAGATAGACAAATGGCCCATAAACATATGAAAAAAATGCTCAACATCAATAATTATCAGGGAAGAGCAAAATTACAACCACAGTGAGATATCACCTTACCCCAGTTAGAATGGCTTTTATTAAAAAGTCCAAAAACAATAAGCTGATGTGGATGCAGAGAGAAAGGAATGCTTCTACACTGTTAGTGGGACTGCAAATTAGTACCTCTATGGAAAACAGTATGGCGATTCCTCAAAGAACTACAAGTAGACCTACCATTTGATCCAGCAATCCCACTACTGGGATTCTTTACCCAAAGGAAAAGAAGCTATTTTATCAAAAAGACACCTGCATTCAAATGTTTATTGTAGCACAATTCAAAATTGCAAAGATCAACCCAAGTGTCTATCACTTCATGAGCGGATTAACAAAATGTGATATATGTATACTATGGCATACTACTCAGCTATGAAGAAGGATGAATTAAGGCCTTTTGTAAAAATTTGGATGGAACTAGAGAGCATTCACATAAGTGAAGTATCTAAAGAATGGAAAAACAAACACCACATGTACTCGGTATTAAACTGGGACTAACCAATGGGCATACGTGTGCACAGAGGGATGTAAAGCTCGGTGAAAATCAAGCAGGGGGGAGTGGGGATGAGGGGATGGATGAAAACCCACCTAACGGGTATAATAAACACTATCTGGGTGATGGGCATATTTATAACCCTGACTCAAGCATAACAAAAGTAACTCATGTAACCAAAAACATGTGTACCCCCATAATATTTTAAAATAATTTTAAAAAGAAAAGGATTAATTTTCTCAATATATAAGTAGCTTTAATTTCCTCAAAATATAAATAGTTCCAACAAATCAATAAGAAAAAGACCAACAGCCCAATAGGAAAACGAGTGAAGGATATACAGATAATTCACTAAAGTAGAAATATACATCGATAAAAATATGTTCGGTGTTAGCCATAAGAAAAATGCAAATTAAAAACTATGTGATAATATTTTTAACCTATCAGATTGGCAAAGATCAAAAAGTATGAAATAGGCCGTACAAAGATATAGATAAAACAGGCAAGCACTCTCAAACACTGCCAGAGGCAAGGGAGTTTAAATTAGTATAACATCCCTGAAGAGCAAGTTGGCAAAACTATCAAAATTTAAAATGCACATACCTTGGACCCAGAAATGTTACTTTCAGGAATTTGTCTTACAGACATAGTCAGAGATGTAGCAAATAAAATTCATGCAATATTATGTAGTAAAGTATTGTTCTAATAGTATAAGATTGGAAACAATCTAAATGTCCATCAGTGAGGACTGGTTAAATAAATTACAATATACCAAATAATGGAATGCTATGCAGCCACAAAAAATAATGAATGAGTTCTATAAGTATCAATATTGAATAATAACCAAGATAGATCATTAAGTTTTTAAAAGTACAGAACAGTACGTATATATGTACATTGCCATTTGTTTAAATGTGACTCCACATGCTCTATGTGCACCGAATCTATCTGGAAAGACATCCAAGACCCTGGTATCAGTGGTAACCTCCGAAGGTTTGGGTGAGGAGAGTGGGAGGATTAGAAAAGAGACTTACCTTTTAAATGCAGAAGCACTTTTGTGCCTTTAAATAAATAACACTTCATTTTAAACAAAAAATTAGTTGCCCTTTGTGCATATGCCTCCAGGCCATCGCATTGCTGCAATACATTCCAATCTTGAACTTTTAGTGAGAAAGTATCCTGTAGGCCTTACAGAATCCCAGAGAAAAGCAAGTTTTCTAGTGCAGTGCTGACTGCATTTGGATGGAGATCTAAGGATTTCCCAACAGAACATGTCTGGGTCTGCTTTCTTATAAGTGTCAGGGCTATGCCACCCAGAGAGCTATGTTATGCCTGCTAGAATACAACTACCCAAGTAATTACAGGGTTTCTGTTGCTGAATTTTAATAAGCTTTTAAAAATCTTCTCTAGAAAAATCTAAAAGAAAATGGGTGCTTATCTAAGGTTCTCGGCTCCACTTTGGAATAAAGCATTGCATGAAGGACTTCAGCTCAAGTTAACTCCCCAAAACGATCAGCTGCAGGAAGGGCTTCACAAGTCCATCAGGAAGGAAGACAAATGAAGTTTCTGGGTCACTGTCAGCACTGATCAAACAAGGCCCTCAAAGTCAGTGGAGCCCTGAGGAATATTCCAAACCTAGGCCACAGATCTCAAGTGATTGTTCTTTGCTGCTGTAGAAGATCAAACCAATACTACCAATAGCTGCCCAAACTGTTTAACCTTGAGGGTGAAAAAAAGAAAGTAAAAACTGCTGAGAAGAAAAGCTTATACTAGATAGGTCAGACATGACACTAATATCTGTCCATTTTGTAAAAATTCAAAGTTTTAAGTAGTGTAGGAAGGTAATTGTTATGGATGTAGAAAATTCCCAAAACACAGTCCTGAATACATTACTATGTCTCATCCCCCTCCCACCCCAATAACACTGATTTTAATTTCTGACTGTGTTACACCTTCTGGATGCATGTGTGGATCCTGGCCAAGGCTGACTCTGATGCCTCTGGTTATGCTGTATACAAAGGGGAGTTAAGACAAAGAGTGACCAGATCCAGCCAAAGCAAGTCATGGGTAACTGCTGGCCTCTGGCTCATTTAAACAAAAATTGAAAAAACCAAAAACTCAAGAAACCAAGAACTCAAATGTGAAAGAAAATAAGGTTATAATATATTTCATCTTTGAAAAAGAAATTTGTATGTCTCTAACTTTCCCCTGGTCCCAGAGTATTTAGGAGTTTATTAAACAAGACTCAGTCATTAACAGTCCACGCATATCACAGAACTTTCTGGGGAAAGGGCTGGAGATATACCTTAGAAAGTAAGTTCCACCTGAGGAAGATGGGCCTCTCCTTCTGGGAAAGGATCAGACCTTCTGGAAGTGTTCAGCCCAATACAGGCTGCTGCTCCCTTGCTCCACCATATGCACACTATAAGCCATGATTATTGCTTTTATTTATGTGACCTCACTTGTAAATCCCTATCGAAAACATTTACTCACTAGCTGGGAATTAAACCATATAAAAATATTGTTAGCATTAATCCTTCATTGGAGGTTCTCTTCCCCTGCCCAGCTTAAGAGAGCTTTCATAGTATGGTCATGGTATGAAACCAAAAGAGAATTTGTAGGATTTTGACTTGAAATAGCCTCTGTCCAGCAGCAGTTGTGACATAGGATTAAAGTGCCTTCTACCACAGCGCAGTGCTGCAGTGAATCACATTTACATAAGCAGACTCATTACATACTTTTATTAGGTTTAAACAGCTAATCAACCTATAAACAAAGCACAGAGCACTAAATTATAGTCACTGAACAGAATCTAAATATTATAAATCTTGACGATGTAAAAATAATAATATAATTAATCAAAAAATCCGAAGAAAGAACAGGAAGGAAGCTGGGAAGTAGTTAATACACTAAATTCCTTATCTATAATAGCAAGAATCAATAGCTGTTGTCCAAAGATGAGAAACTAGGAAGTGGAAATGTGTTGTTTAAAGTTATAAGCATAACCCTGAGAATAACTAAGGGATTATTCATCATCACCAGGGGTTCCATTAAACAAATTAAAATCATCCATATAATGGAATACTTCATAGCTATTAGAATAATGAGATAATTCCGTACCTGCTCACAAAGATGTCAATGATGTAATGTGAGGTGGAAAAAGTTGTAGAACAATGATCCCACTTATGTAAACATATGTATATAAATGTGTATACATATATTTATATGTGCATAGAAAACAAACTACAGAATTGGGTCAGAGGAGAGAGAAAAAACATTTTCATCTTTACTTCATATATCTATATATTATTAGAATTTTTACAATGAAATCATGTATTATTTTTCCTTATAAAAATAAAACAAAGCTGGGCATGGTGGCTCATGCCTGTAATCCCAGCTACTTGGGAAGCTGAGGCAAAAGGATCACTTGAGCCTAGGAGTTGTGGCTGCAGTGAGCTATTATTGTGCCACTGCACTCCGTGACAAAGTGAGTGAGACCCTGTCTCATTAATTAATTAATTAAAAGAAAACAAAAATACAGACCAAATCCATAAAAAAGGAAGGAAGAAAACTTCATTAAAACTTTCCTTCC
Organism: Indri indri; assembly: GCA_004363605.1. Lineage (NCBI taxonomy): Eukaryota > Metazoa > Chordata > Mammalia > Primates > Indriidae > Indri > Indri indri. The sequence continues at coordinate 11,647 of RJWJ010007586.1, read as the reverse complement.
ATTCTGTGATCAATATGATTCCAAGAACTATGAAATATTCTGGCAAACAAAGCTAATTTTTGTTTTTATTTTCTCTCCTTTTTGAACCCACCCTCTAGTTACTAAACCAAAATGAAGCCAATACTTCTTTCCTAGGTTACTACCTAATTACAGCATACCTTCACTTTGTTGTTCAAGTAGACATTGTTTGACACCACTGAGGGCTTTCAATTGTCAATTCCATTCAGTAAAGTTCTCATGCTGAGAACTCCAGCCCTGTGCTCATTTGTGTAAGAAGTAAGTTTTCTTACAATATGCCTGCTCCCTTTTCCTGGCAGGACTCTCAAAGCTACCCAGTCACCCTTCTTTTCACCTCCAGCCCCTCCCCAACTTCCTAGATGAGCAGCAGAACACAGCTTCCCCATCCCCTAGCGCAGGACAAAGCACACCAAGGACAGTGCTCCACAGAATAAGGAGCAGGAACAAAACCAGCCACTTGTCAGGCTAGAAAAGAAGGTTACCCAAGGCAATATGGTGACCTTATTTGGGAGAAGCACACATGCGCGTATGTTTATATACACTTCCACACGTGCTTATCAAACACAAGTTTTTAAAAAACAATCACAGTTTAAATGATGCTAACTCCCTTCCCCTGGTTGGAACCAAACCATCAACAGTTAAGTTTAAGACACAATAGTTCCATTTTCCTTATTAACAATGTCAACAGCTATTTCCACAACACTAGGTTTCACTATTAAGCATTTTCTCTTCCCTCTTTCATTTTTTAATAATATTTTGTTTTCAGGTTTTCCAACTTGCCCATTTGGAGTTTTCAATTTTCAGTTCACAGATGTGGGACCTCCATGCGTGCCCTCATACTTTTTATTATATTAAACAATTTGGTTTTGGCTCCCAGAACGTTCCTGCTTATTTGTGCCAGAGGAATGGCCAACGGATGTTATAACTGTTTGGAGGGGATATGGGGGCCTGCTGCAGAAAACTATCTTTTTTCTTTCTCTGTTCTTGCTTCCAATTTAACTTTGTAGAGATTTTATGGTATTTTGTCTGTTTGCTCTCATTGAAATGTTCTCAAAGGTTTAGTTTTGCTTTTCCAGTATCACAGATAAAATAAGAAAAAAAACTTACACATGACCCAGTTCTGACCTTCCCCATCTTGATTTCTGGATTTAAAGTTACTCCAAATATTATTCATCTCATAAATAAATTATTGCTTTTTAAACCATTGACTGTTATAAGAGAAATTACTCAAGAGAATTAAGAGAGTAAAGTAATTTTATACTTTATTAATTTGAAAGAAATTTGATAGTACTGATGGTAGAAAAATTATCAGAGTAGCAAGTTGTCAAAGCACTGTCCCTGCAAAGCAGTACAGATAATTTATTAACTTGCCCAGTTTTTAGTGAAATGAAAGGTGACTGAGCTTAAGCAGTTTATCTGCTCAGAAAAGGATCCTGCTATAGGGTGGGAGGAAGGAAGGGGAGGGAGAAAGCCCTCCCTGGGATGGGCTCTATAAAGTACCACAAACCAGGTGGCTTAAAACAATGGAAAGTTATTCTCTCACAGTTCTGGAGGCCAGAAGTCTGACATCAAGGTGTTGGCGAGGCCATGCTCTCTCTTTAGGCTTTAGCAGAGAATCCTTCCTTGCCTCTTCCTAGATTCTGATTGTTGCCAACTTGTAAACACATCAATCCAATGTCTGTATCTGTCTTCACATGGCCTTCTCCCGTATTTGTCTGTTTCCGTGCCCAAATTTCCCTCTTCTTATAAGGATATCAGTCATTTTAGATTTAGGACTCGCCCTAATCCAGTATGATTTCATCTTAATTTGATTACATCTGCAAAGACCTTATTTACAAATAAGGTCACATTCATAGGTTCCAGGTAAACATGAATTTGGGAGGACATTATTCAACCCAGTACAGATGGAGAGGCAGGAAGAGGTAGGAGAAAGGCAGCCCCAGAGCTGCACCTAACCTAGAGATAGTCTGCCCAGGAGAACAGCCAAGGCAGGACAGAGTCGATGGCCAGTGCTCCAGAAGCTGTTCCAGCCTGAGGACACTACACCAGATTCTCAGAGCTATTGCTGGAAATCAAGGGCTTTGACCAAGAATGGGGTGGGGGGTACTGACAGCTTTTAGAGAAGCCTGCATAGTAGTACAATCACTGCTTTTTATCCACGGAGCCGGGATAATGTGAGATTGAAGACTTTACTGAGGTCATTCTGCTTGCCAAAAAGAGCATTCAATATTCACTACTTGGATCAATACCAGACACATGGCAAACGCATACAGTCGGCAGAGAAGGACAAGGAGGGAAGACAAGCAAGGAGAGAGGGAGGATATAAACCACTCAGCCTTTTTTATTAATGTAACAAAAGTTTCTTGACATATTTCCCAGAATGAGTCACAATCTCTGCCCTCCTCATCATTTTCATTCCAAGCCTGTGCATGTTTAAAGCTCTTACACTGAATTTCCTTTTTTTCTGTATCTTATATCAGAACTCCTGCTTCCCATAGCTTGGCATTAATAAATCTCAGAAAAAGGAGAAAACCTGTTGCCTCTGCATCAAGACAGCACCTATGTGAAAGCTAGGGAAAGGCAATGCAACAGCTGAAGGAGAGAAGCACACCACCTCACCCCACCCCCAGGCTGCAAACCTTAGGGAGTCTTCCTTCTGTATTTCCTCTCCTTCATTTCCATGAGTTAATCAAGTTCTCCCATTGTTGTGTTCCTAACTTTAGGGTTGGAAACAGGCCAACTGAACTGATAATCAGATATTTAATAATGTCGGCCTAAAATTTATGTTTGTTAAATTTACGTTTCACATAAATGAGGAAGCGCAATGGTATCCTTCAAATATTTGTGTATTCTTCTAAATGTTTCTTTGGTCCATGTGCCATAATAGAATAACAAACTAGATTCATCCTCTCACCTTAAACAACTAGAAAAGCAAACAAAAAATATGAAATAGGAGTTTTCAGACATTGGACACAGGCTGTACAGGACAGTGATCTCTGCAAGGAGGAAAATAAATAAGGCGAGCCTGACAAGTATCCCAGCTCCCTGCCTGAAGGAAGTTTCTAGACCACAGTACTGGCATAAGGAAGCCAAATAGAGCCCCCTATACCACTGAGTTGAGGAGACAGTTGAGGGAAAACAGAGTGACAAAACTCTACGAGGCAGAGTACAAGGGAGGCATAAAGAGAAAGAATTCTGGAGATCCTAAGAAGAGCACCCTTGAGTCTGTGAGCAGTGATCTGCACATGCATGTGAGGAGACTACCGAGTCCTGGCAAGAAACAGTGAAAAGAAGTAGGCAGAACGATCCTCAGAACCCAGCTGGGAATAGTTCGCATTTCCACCAGTAAGAGTAGAAAAACATCCTAACTTGCACAGCAGTGAGTAGCATCCTCAGAAAATAAATGCCTCCGTGGTGGTCCAAATCAGACCTAGTCCAACGGCTGCTCAGGACCGGCCCTAAGAAATCAACCTAGATTAATAGAATCAAAACTGATTCCAAGGATCTTAACTGCATTCCAGAAAAAGCCCAAAAATATTTCAAGTAAAAAAAAAAATCCAGTATGCACAATGTTTGGCTTTCAGTACAAAAATCACCAAGCATGAAAAGAAACAGGAAAATATGACTGACACCAGAAGAAAAAAATCAGTCAACAGAAATGGACCCAGAAATATGCAGATGATAGAATTAAAGACCAGACATGAAAACAGCTACCATAAATATACTTTATATGTTCCAGAAAGCGGAGGAAAACCTGAGAATAATGAGCAGAGAAATGGAAGATACTAAACAGACACAAATCACACTTCTAGAGATTAAAAAAAATACAATATCTGAACTAAAAAGTACACTGGATAGAATTAACAGCAGACTAGAAACTGCAGAAGAAAAGCATAGTGAACTTAGCAATAGAAACTATGTGAAATGAAACACAGAGAGAAAAAAATACCAACACTAAAGTGGCCTGAAAACCACATAATTAGAATCCTAAGTATCATTTTGTATTTTATCCAACTTTGAGAATATCAAGGATTTTTGGAGCTCATTAACCAAAGAACAATTCACCTTCATTTTCACATTTCTAAGTATTAGTAAAAATAAATGTATTTTACTTACTATACGATTAGATCTATTTTTGTTTCTTTTCAAGAGTCTTTTTCTATTTTGTTGATTCTGAGCATTTGAAGCACTTATTATCCAATTACCCTAAGGTGTCTTACACTTGAAATATTCCAATGTTTCTTCCTAATTTTCAGGAACTACTGTTTTGACAACAAGAGGTAAATATGTGAAAAATATCTCAAAAACTCAGTTCTTTATATAAATTCTAAACTTATTTATTCAAAAATACTTATTGAATGCTTATTATGTTTTGTAAACTAGTGAAGTTGCAGTGAGTAAGATACATAAAATCTCAGCCCTGGCAAGATTATATTCTGATATGGATAACAGAAAATAAATATAGAAACAATAAAATATAAATTATATAATTTAGGCAGTAATAATTTTCACAATGAAAACAAAAAAAAGAAAAAAGTCTCTGCTCTCATAGAACATGAGAGAAATGAAGGAAGATAGATAATAAATAAAGGAAAAATGATATAATATTATGCCATAGTGATAAGTACACTGAAGATAAAAATAGAGAGAACAGCTATTAGAAAGGTATGAAAGAAGTCTCTTTCTATAAATAATCAGAGAAAACATCTCGTAACTGTTGACATTTACATAAAACAAGGAGATCTAAATGAAGTAAAGATGCAAGCAACACAATGATGACCTAAAGGAAAAGAATTCTGGACAGAGAGAACAACTCTGCAAAGGTCCTGTGGCAGGAATGAGCTTGGCGTATGTGAAGAACAGCAAAAAGGGCAAGACAGCCAGATCGTGTAAGGACTTGCTGGCCATGACAAGAGGTTTATATTTTTATCCATTTTATTCCAAGTGTTTATGCTGAAATTATTCTAAAATACTTTGCTTTTTCTTCAACAAGTAAAACCACAGTCGGGGAAAAAATAATCTGTAGTTCAATCATACAAAGACAAGTCCAATTAAATTGTAATATGTTTTCTTCTAGCGCATTTTTTATGCATAGCAATTGTTTAAATTTGGTCTTAACCATACTATAAATACAACTTTGTAATCTTTTTTCAAATAAGAATACTATGTTATAGAATTTTTCTATGTTATAGATTTTGTGAATATCACTTTTAATGGCTACATAAAACTGCATATGGGTGGTTATAACAGTTCACAGTAAGTGCATTCACTATTGTTAACATTTTGATTCAAATAATGTGTAATCTAGTGAATAGTCTTTCCCCTCGGAATTCAAACAGTACAATTTTTGAGTCAAATATTGCTATTTTTAACATTTCTGATGTATGTTGCCAAGATCTTTTCAAAATCTGCCTTTCAATGCCACCAGTAATGTAGGAGAATGCCTGTTTCACTGCACCCATGCCAGGACTGGTTTTATCATTCTGGTTGTTTTATAAATCTATACAGTTTGTTTTTATTCTTTGCTAACTTGATGTGTGAAAAGCTGTATTTCAATGTTGCCTTTATCTTGTATTTTTTATTAATAACTGTGGCAGATTAAAGAGCCCTACAAATTCTTTGACACTCCTCCCATCAAGAGGCAGCGTGTGTGTGTTTTCTCTCCCCTTGAACATGGGCTGGGCTGTGACTACTTCAGCTAATAAAATACAGGGGAAGTGACCCTCTGCCAGTTCCAGGCCTATCAAAGGACTGGATGATTCTGGCTTTGCCTCTCAGAGCTCTGAGCAGCTATGTAAGAAGTCCAATTACCCTGCTGGAGAGATCACATAAAGAGGCCCTGGGGCCCCATGCAAGACCCTAGTTGCCCCCTAACAACTGTATTCTCCAGCACTGGGCATGTTAGTAAAGCCTCCTGGGCCCTCCAAACCAGCCCAGCAGCCAAGTGAAGACCACCAAGTGACTCCAGGCAATACTACACAAAGCAGAAGTATCATCCAACCAAGCCCTCCCTGGCTGAAGTCCTGACCCATAGAATCATGAGATTTAACAAAATTAATTGTTGTCTAATGGGGTTTGTTTTGGGTTAGTTTGTTACAAAGCAAGAGATATCTGAAACATGAATTGTATATTCTCTTCTGTGAATTATTTGCTTATCCAATACACATAAGTTCATTTATCTGTTGAGGTGTTAATGTTTTTGATAATATATTGGAGTAACTATAGAATAAATACACAAATCTTTACCTGTCATATTTTAATATATATTTCATGACATATTTGCCTTTTAATTTTGATTATACTTGATTATAAATATTTTAAGTGTTTTTAGCATTTCATTTCAAAGTTTATGAAAGGCTTTTTCTACAGCATTCCTGCAATTTATAATAGATGTGTATAAATGGATTAACCTTTAATCTACTTTGAAATAAATTTGCTTATAGTTTATCAGAGAAAAAAATCTTATTGATACTTCCAAGTTCTCTCTTCTTAATTCCCTGCTTCTTCCCTATTTTTATGACAATGCAGAGATACAGCAGTTGATGGAATAAATAATATTGCTAATCTTTGTAATGTCCTATCCCTAACTACAAAGGAATGAATGTGAGTCTACCTTTCTCCAAAGTCTTGAAGGATGCTTATTTTCTGGGAATTAAAGTAGAAGAGATCTTAGATAAATTGGGGGTAGGGGAGAGCAACCTCATCATAACTGAAATATAATCAAACACATATATTTTAACACAACATTAGGATCTAGTTTAAACATTAGACAGCTTTATATGAAAGACCTAGGCCTTCACAACTTTGGGAGGCAATATGGCAGAAACAACAAAAGCTTGTAACAATGTTACAACATAACTTTGTTTGGAATAGTTTAGAAGATGGAACTGGCCCAAGGAACTCACAACAAGACTATGAAGCATCATCCCAGGGTATTGGATACTTCTTGTGCACCATTTCAAAACCTTTCAGCTCCACCTTTTACTCTAGCCACTGCTCCCAAAACCACTCCATGGAAGCTTTGACCAGCTTCACACAGGTGTAAATGGTCAACCGTCATGCTGTGGCACATCCATTCTGGCTGTGGAAGCCCACTCTTAACTCTACACTTATATGCTACATGTGCATAATCTGGAACTGCAGGTAGTAAACACTGTGGGGCCACCCTTGATCAATGGGCAAAGGAAATCAATGGATAAATACCCCGCCCCTTTCATCTCATGAGACTGTAAGTCTCATGAAGGAGACTTATATAAGTCTCCTCAGAAGGTTCTGGAAGAATTAAGAACCAGGCACCAATCCATAGGGACTCAATATCACATCTTTGTAGTGAATTTTCCTCCTTCTCTTCTTTACTCTCTCTGTCTTGTATTCTTGTTTCATGAGATTACTCTCCAAAATAAACACCCTCATGCAAACCTTTATCTCAGGCTCTAAAAAAACTCAGGCTAAGATACTCTATATCCTGAAAATAAATCTCTATTTAGGTTAGCCAGAGTCTATTGCTTTGGCAACCAAAACTAATTTTACTATATAACTAAAAACTAAAAGAAAAATAAAAACCATATTTAGGAATGAGAGAAATGTACAAAAAAATCTTAAATGAGATAATATTGAATTGAATCTAGAAGCATATTAATGCATAATGCATCATTACCAAGTAAGACTTATAAAAGAAATATAAGGATGGTTCAATATTAGGAAATCTGCCAATGTAATCACTACATTAATAAATTAAAGGGGGAAATCCATGTGATTACATTGATAGAATGTTTGAAAAACATTCAATAAAATTCAAGACTCAATCCCAGTTTTTTTAAAAAGCTCTGGAAAAAACTATAATTATTACATAAGACATTTCTCTTAATTTGATAAAAAGAATCTGATAAAAACATACTTAATGATTAAATTTATCAATATTTCCATTAAAGCAAAGAAAAATAGAAGAATGCTCACTATCATGACTATAATTCAACATTGTACTAGAATACAATTAGACAAGAAAAGTAAATAAGTTGACCAGGCAGGGTGGCTCACGCCTGTTATCCTCGCACTCTGGGAGGCGGGCGGATCGTTTGACCTCAGGAGTTCGAGACCAGCCTGAGCAAGTGCAAGAGGGAGACCCCGTCTCTACTAAAAAAATATATAGAAAGAAATTAGCTGGACAACTAAAAATATATAGAAAAAATTAGCCGGGCATGGTGTCACATGCCTGTAGTCCCAGCTACTCGGGAGGCTGAGGCAGCAGGATTGCGTGAGCTCAGGAGTTTGAGGTTGCTGTGAGCTAGGCTGACGCCACGGCACTCTAGCCTGGGCAACAGAGTGAGACTCTGTCTCAAAAAAATAAATAAATAAATAAATAAAAACTCTGTATGACAAATGATACTATTAACAAAGTTAAAAGAAAAGTGACGGACTGGGAAAAACTATTTGCAATACATATAGAAAATGAAGCATTGGGGGGAGGGGGGGATAAGGGCAACATACGTAACCTAAACATCTGTACCCCCATAATATGCTGAAATAAAAAGAATGAAAGAAAATGAAGCATTATAGTCGTATATATTACTCTTACATATCAATATTTTAAAAATCCACAGTAAAACAAAGGATATAGACAAGAAATTTCTAGAAGAAATATCAGTGACCAATAAGCATATGAAAATATGCTCAACATCAGTAGTAATGAGGAATATGCAAATTTAAACAGTGTATCATTTTGTATTATTTAGAATGAAAAAAGTAAAAAGATCAGTAATATCCAATGTTATAGAGCATATGAGAAAATGGGCATATTTGTATACTTTTTGATAGGGGTACAAATTGGTACAGTTTGTTTGGAGGAAAATGTCCTTTTTCTCATTCATTCATTCATTCAATAAATATTACTGAACACCTATTTCTTGCAACTGCTGTACTAGGTCCTAAGAATACAGCAGTAAACAAAATAGACAAAAGTTTTCTTTCCCTCACAGCGCTTACATTCTACAGAGCAGCATGCAAGATGAAGAAGATAAACAACAAATAATTAAATATGTAGAACAACTGGTTTTAAGTACCATAAAAATAAGTGAGGGCAAAGGGGATTGAAAGTGTTAGTGTTGGGAGGATGCTATTTTATGTAGGGTGGGCAGGTGGGATCTCACTGATGAGGTGCCATCTGAGCAAAGTTCTGAAGAAAGTGAGGGAGCAAGTCATAAAGCTATCTAGCAGAAGAACACACAAGACGGTGGAAACAGGAAAGGCCAAGGCCCCAGGACATAGCAGACACATTAGTTTGGCCGGAGCAGGGTCAAGGAGTAGGAGAATGATGGAAGATAAAGATTAGAGAGGAAAGGGGACAGGAACCATTTAAGGCCTTGGAAGCCATAGTTAAAGCTTTGGATTTTACTTGGACTAAAATAGAAAGTCATTGGAGGGTTTTTAGAAAAAGAGTTATATGACTGAACTCACATTTTAAAAGGATTACTCTAGTTGCTATTTAGAGACCAAATTCTAAATGGACATTAATTAGGAAGCTATTTCAATAAGCCAGGTGAAAAAGCATGGCAGCCTGGGCTAAGGTGGTGCAATGAAGGAGGTGAGAAGCGGTTGATTATTATGAATATATATATTTTGAAGATAGAGTTATTAGGATTTACTAATGGATCACACATGGGATGTGAGAGAAAGAGACGGCCAAGGGCAATGCCAGGTTCTTGTCCTGAGCAATTGGAAGGTAATAATTACCGAGATAGGGAAGTATGTGGAAGCAGGTTGGGGGTGGGTAGTAACAATGAGATAAATTTACACCAGCTAGCAGACATTCGAATGAAGGGTCAATTAGGTTCCCTGAAGTTCAGGGACGTAATAGGCACTAAAGATAAAAATTCAAGGGTCATCAGTGTGTGTATATAGCATTTACAGCAAAAGAGCTGGATAAGATCTCTTCCAGAGTGAGTCTAAACGGGAGAAGATAAGTTCAAAGATTGAGCCGTGGGGCACTCTAATGTTTTAGCAGTTGGAATATGAGGAGGAACCAGCAGAGGAAGCCAAGAAGGAACAGCCATTTAGGCAGGAGGAAACCAAGAGGGCAATGTCTCAGATGCCAACCAAAGAGTGTTTTAAGAAGGGAGTGATAACTGTGCCAGTTCTGCATTATCTATCAAAATGTAAAGCAAGCATACTCTCTCATTCAGCAATTCTATTTTGAACTATCTATTCTACAGATATATATATATGTACATATAAAAACTGTATTCAATGGATATTTATTAAAGTATCATTTGTAATAGCAAATTAAATACCCATCAATAAGGGAATGGTTATATTATGGTGCATCTAAACAAGGGAATAAAACACAACAATTTTTAAAAGGTGGCAGGGGAAAGGTGCTGATACAGAATGACTTTTGAAACACTAAATGAAAAGAAACTACTTGAAGAAGAATTATATAGAATGACTGATTTCAAATATATGGAAAAAGAAAACATATATGTATATGTTACCCCCAGAGCAGGCAGGATAGTGTAGTGAGAGAAAGCATGAGGTCCATCCAGCAGATTTCCTGGCATATAAATCTGGCATGCCACTTTGGACAAGTTTCTAAACTTCTCTTGGCCTTCCTTTCCCTTTCTATAAAATCCCCCACAGGGAGGCTCTAAGGATTAGATGAATTAATATACAAAAAATGTGTGAACAGTGTCTGGCACATAGGAATCAGTCAGTAAGTGTTAGCCATTAATAATATCTTAATGGTGTATATGATAATCTATAATGACAACATATAATAACAAGTACATGGAAAGAGGTTTTGAAGTTAAATTCCTAAACTATTAACACTAGTTATCTCTGAGGAGAAGCTTGGGATTGGAAGTTGGCAGACAGGGTGAAAGGTAAGTTACTTAAACATTTTACCATATATATTTCTATATTACTTGGATTTTTTAATAACATACTGCTGCAAATTTGTACAAAAGTATGTGTGCTTTCCTTGTGAAAATTTTAACCTTTTCTTTAATTGAGAGAAGAAAAAGAATAGTAAAAGTTTATAGATATCAATGGCTATTCCTGGCAATTTTTATTGAATGACCTATGTTTCAACTAACACCAAAAAGATCAATCTAAGAATTGGGATATTATGAAGGAGGCAATAACATTTTCTAGCCATTTCCAAGAAAAACACACAGATAGACATATGGCAATAAAAATAGAAAAGACAGAAAAGAAGAGCCTGAATAAAATGAAAGAAAAGGAAGGGAATGAAATCAAGCCCAGATTCACAGACCATCAGTCTAGCCATTCAGGCAAATCTAAACCACTATCTATCACACCTGAGACAGGCAGTCACCCAGCATCTCCTTACACATCTCCAGTGACATGACATCATGTATTAACATTATTAGTCAGTTACACCTTATGTTAACCAGAGTCCCAGTTGGTCCTGCTTGTCTCATCTGAAGCCACGTAGAATTAAGTCTTCTCTCTCTTCATGAAGACAGACTTTTGGCATACTCCGGTCCCACTACCTTGTCTGGGCAGGCCCAGCCCCGCCCAGTGTGGGCAGAGAGAGCATGCCAAGCAGCAAGCTGCTACAGTTGCTCCAAACCTGAGCCAAAGTACAGCTAAGATTCTTTCCATCCAATGCTGC
>RJWJ010007585.1:0-56917 GCA_004363605.1 Indri indri | reverse complement strand
TTAGGGATGCAAAGCAAAAGGTACAGTCCAGAAGAAAACACACACACCACACACACACACACACACACACACACGCACACACAAATTAGGAGCAGGCACAGCAACCACAGCCATTTTTAGGGAGCAACAGTGATGAGAATTCCAATGCTATTTCAGTGTGCACAGTGTCACTAGTGTGATTACAGTACAGTCTCACAGATCTAGTGAAGTGACAGAATTCAGAAGGAATTTTCCAGACTACATAGAATCTGTGTCAGGTTTTTTTGGCCCTTCTAAAATGTCTGTAATCCATCCCCCATCCATCTCTTAACACATTTCTTTTCTGATTAAATTCATCATTCCTGGTGGCTTGAAACAAAACAGCTAAACCATACACATGATGAAATGTTTGTACAAATTAAACATTAATTGTGAAAAATGTAATTATACAATTATTTTTAGAGTAGCATTCAGTTGTTCACTGATATTTATTCAGATGAATACTCACTTGAAAATAGGAAGACACTAAAAAAGAAATTATTTCTGTCTATTCCACCAGTTATACATCTAAAACAATATCGGGTATTCCAAAGTTCACATATCACCATAGAAGAAAAAACGATTGTGAGTGGTCCACATATTAGATGTTCCATTTAAAGATAGTTAATTATTGATTCTGTCCATTTAATTGATATAAGGAAATAGTACATCTTAAGAAAGATATCTTTATTTCCTAATTTAAGAAACTGTAATTCAGAATGTTTAATGAAACTCCCCTCTCTTCCCGAGTATTTTTATGTCTAGGTTTTATAGTTATTCAGTTCTTATGTGAATAATGTTACCTCCTCAGAAAGGCCATCTCTGAAATTCCTATACAAAATATAAAGCAGTCTTCTTGTTCATTACCCTGTTCCACTATCTATGCAGCATTTTACAAGGCAATATAGCAATACAGTTAAGATTTTGACCATAAGAAACAAATTGGAAAACAAACAGCACAAATAAAAAGTGGGGAAAAAGTCTGAACAGACACATCACAAAAAAAGGATATATGGATGGCAAATAACTATATGCAATATGTTTAGCATTGTATGTCATTAGAGAATTGCAAATTAAAGTGATGAAATCCTACTATATACCTCCTAGGATGGCTAAAATCCCCCTCACCCAATATTACACCACCAAATGCTCCAAAGATGTGGAGCAACAAGAACCTTAATTTATTGATAGGGGCAGTGCAATATGATGCAGCCACCTTGGAAGTTTCTTGGCTAACTAAACATAGTCTTACTGTATAATCCAGAAGATATGCTCCTTTGTGTCTATTCAAATGAGTTGAAAATTACCTCCAAATAAATGTTAGTAGCAGGCTATCCATAATTGACAAAAAGTGGAAGCAACCAAGATGCCCTTCAAATGGTGAATGGATAAATCCACTGTAGTACATCCATACAATGAATTATTATTCTGCTATAAAGAGAAATGAGCTGTCAAGCCATTTAAAGACATGGAGGATTATGCATTTTGTGTGGTTAAAGAAGCCAGTCTGTCAAGTCTACATACTATACGGTTCTTCCTATATGACATTCTGGAAAAGGCAAAACTATAGAGATAGTAAAAGGTCAATGATTTCCAGAGAAATGGGAGGAGGAATGAATAGGTGGAGCACAGGGGATATTTGGACAATATCAATTCTGTGATATTGTAATTATAGATAAATGTCATTATACATTTGTCAAAACACATAAAACTACAGTGCAAGGAGTGAATCCTTATGTAAACTATGGATTTTAGTTAACATTCTACAGTTAATAGTGATATCTTGATACTGTTTCAAGGGTATCAAATGTACCACACTAACATGAGACGTTAACAATAATGGAAAAGGTGAGTGAAGAAGAGAGAGTATGGTAACTTTCTGTAGTGTTTGCCCAATTTTCTACAAATCTAAAACTAAACAAATTAAGTCATTAATTTAAAAAAATTGACTCTCTTGAATCCCACTATTTAATATGAATATGCCTCAGTTTCCTCAACTGAAAAACATGAATGATAATATTGCTAATTTAACAGTGTGCTTGTGATAATCAAATGAGTAATAGATGCAAACACTATAGAAAAATGCCTGCCACATAAGTACCCAGTAAAACTTAGCTATTACTATAGCACCCTCATTGAAAATCTTCTTCCTCATTTTTTTGACTGTTTGCTCCCTAGATAAAATACTTTAAAGATAAAGTATTTTATCTTTTATCTTTAAAAATACTTTAGTGCAGAAGTATTTTCTGTTTGGTTTAGTCAAAAGAACAGATTTTTGAGTACTGACATACTGTAGCAAAGAATAAATATTTGTTGAATGAATAAAAGATCCCAGTGTAATACTGTTATTATAAGATTGATAATGAAATAAGGAGCAGCCAGTTTGCTAGGGAAGCTAACCTTGATAGTAATTTCTCCTTTTGAATTTAATATAAATCTGAGGTCTTAAAATATTTAACATTTAAATATTACTCTTCATTTAGTACCATAAATTCTGCTTCCTTAAATTCCATTTTAAATGTGCAAATCTTCCCCTGTACCACCCAATTATAATGTTCATCTAATTTATTATTCTGTTGCTATTTTATAAACTGGTGATTAGTCAGCCAGGAAGTTCGGCTCTCATCTTCCTCAGGAATTGTTGTCACAGAAAGCCACTGACATTTATTACTCATGTTGCATATGAAGAATTATTAAAATGCTTTACAGTTAGAAGTCCTTTAATACTGTGGTTTTGAACCCCCCTGTCCGCAGACTTGTACTGGTCTGTGGCCTATTAGGAACCAGGCCATACAGCAGGAGGTAAGCAGCACGTGAAACAGTGAAGCTTCATCTGTATTTAAAGCCACTCCTCATTGCTCATATCACCGCCTGAGCTCCTCCTCCTGTCAGATCAGTGGTTGTTGTGGCTGCTTTTCGTTCCTGAGCTCGGTAGCGAAGGAAAGAATAATTACTCGAAACAAGTAGTGTTTAGAGAAAAGGGGAGAGGCCAAAGTCTGAAGGACAAAATGGCCTCCTCAGCTAAGTTCCTCACCATATTTATTTCCAAGGACACGTGCAAAAGGTCAGGGCCGTTTGCTAACTTCTTTAACAGCTTCCATACAGTGACCTTTGCACACAGCAAACAAGCAGCTTCGGGCAGGCGTTTTCTCCTGACCCTTTATTCACCCTGCTCATGTTATTTCCATCCATCATCCATTCTTTCTTCTAGGCCCAGCCCCAACAAATGGTAGCACTAGATTCTCATAGGAGTGTGAACCCTACTGTAAACTGTGCATGCGAAGGATCCAGATTGTGATTCCTTCTGAGCATCTAATGCCTGATGATCTGAGGTGGAGCTGAGGCGGTGATGCTGCCCCCACCCACCCCCAATCAGTGGAAAGTTGTCTTCCATGAGTTAGGTCCCTAGTGCCCAAAATGCTAGGGACTGCTGCTTTAACATATAAGGACTTTCTGTGCTGAGTACTTTTTGTAGCATGCATACTGACATATAGATTTGAAATTTAACTCCACTACTTCCTGGCTATGAGATCTCAGACTGCTCTTAAGAATTCTTATGCATAAAGAAGAGATAATAATAGTAACAAAAGTATAGGATAAAAATGAAGATTATGTTAGCTAACACACACACATCACATAGAACAGATCCTGGTGCATAATAAACATCCAATGAATGACAAAAAGTATTTAAAACCAGTTGAAATTAAAAAAATATATATACGTGTGTGTGTGTCACAGTAATAACCTTCTTCTGATGCTTAAGGAAAAATACATTTGAAAGTGTAAGTTAATTATAATTACTAGGTAAACTGGTTATTAGTGAAGTCTTTATTTTCATTTGCATGCCTTTCTCTGCCAGTTACTTGTTCAGCTCCTTGGCTTTTGATTGTTAACTTATCTCCAGTTAGCACTCTCAGAGACTGTTCCTATCAGTCACACTTTTTATTGTGCAAGAACACACACAATATGAGGAATGGCAATTTATCACAACTGCTAATGGAACCAAAATAAGTGGTCATGATTCTAGTAGAAAGCAAAGCCCAGGTAAACCAGCATTGTTTATAATAGAGGAAAGATGCAATGCATCTGATTGGATTACCTTAGAGAGAGAAGGAATCAAAGGAAAGTTTTCTGGTAACATTCAGCCAAAGAGATACCATGTTCTAGAACACTTTTCGTGATACTAATGCAAGAATGGAGAACAGTTGAAAGCATTCCCACTTAGAACTAGAACCAGACAAGGCTACCTGCTATCACCAATTCTATTCAATGTAGTGCCAGAAGTCCTTGCCAGAGCAATCAGACAAGAGAAGGAAATCAAGGGTATCCAAATGGAGGCAGAAGAGGTCAAACTATTGCTCTTTGCTGACAATATAATCTTATATCTAGAAAACCCAAAATAATTCACTAAGAGACTACTAGAACTGATAAATAATTTCAGCAAAGTTACAGGTTACAAAATCAATGTATACAAATCAGTAGGATTCCTATACACTAACGACAGCCAATCTGAGAACCAAATCAAAGACTCAATATCTTTCACAACAGCAACAAAGAAAATAAAATATCTAGGAGTATATTTAACTATGGAGGTGAAAGACCTCTACGAGGGAACTACGAAACACCGGGGAAGGAATTAGCAGAGAACAGATGCAAAACCATAGCATGCTCATGGATCGGCAGAATCAACATTGTTAAAATGTCAATATCACCCAAAATGATCTACAGATTCAATGCAATCTCTATTAAAATACCAACATCATTTTTCACAGATCTAGGAAAAGAATAATTCTACCTTTAGTGTGGAACAAGAGAAGACCCCGTATAGTCAAAGCAATCTTAAGCAAAAAAAACAAATTGGGAGGTATCAATTTACCAGACTTCAAGCTATACTACAAGGATATAGTAACTAAAACATTATGGTACTGGCACAAGAACAGAGACATCAACCAATGGAACAGAACTGAGAACCCAAATATAAAACCATCATCATATAGTGACCTGATTTTTGACAAAGCAGACAAAAATATGCACTGGGGGAAAGAATCCCTATTTAATAAATGGTGCTGGGAAAATTGGATAGCTACATATAGAAGATTAAAACAGGATCCTCACTTCTCACTTCTCAAAGAATCAACTCATAATGGGTAACAGACTTAAACCCAAGTCATGAAACCATAAGAATTGTAGAAGAAAATGTTTGAGAAACTCTTGTAGACATTGGCCTAGGCAAAGAACTTATGAAGAAGACCCCCAAAACAATCACAGCAATAAATAAATAAATAAATAAATAAATAAATAAATGGGACCTGATCTAATTAAAAAGCTTCTGCACAGCTAAGAAAACTATCATTAAAATGAATAGACAACCTACAGAACAGGAGAAAATATTTGCATGCTATACATCTGACAAAGGGCTGATAACTAGCATTTGTAACAAACTCACGCAAATCAGCAAGAAAAAAATCAAACCACCCCATTAAAAAGTGGGCAAAGGACATGAACTGAAACTTTTCAAAAGAAGATAGACTAATGGCCAACAAAAATGCTCAACATCTCTAATCATCAGGGAAATGAAAATCAAAACCACAATATAATGTCACTTAACTCCAGTGAAAATGGCTTTTATCAAAAAGTTCCAAAACGATAAATGTTGGCATGGATGTGGAGAGATAGGAACACTCAGACACTGCTGGTGGGACTGCAATCTAGTGCATCCTCTGTGGAAAGTAATATGGAGATACCTCAAAGAGCTACAAGTAGAACTACCATTTGATCTGGCAATCCCACTACTGGGTATCTACCCAAAGTAAAAAAAAAGACATTCTATAAAAAAGACATCTGCACTCAAATGTTTGTAACAACAAAATTCACAATTGCAAACATGTGGGACGACCCATGTGCCCATCCATGCATGAGTGGATTAATAAAATGTGGTATATGTATACCATGTACTACTACTCAGCCATTAAAAATGGTATACTAATATCTCTTGTATTAATGTGTACAGAACCGTAGACCATTCTTCTAAGTGAACTATCAAAAGAATGGAAAATAAACACATGTACTCATCGTTAAATTGATACTAATCGATTAAAACTTATGTGCACATATGGCAGTAACATTCATCAAGGATCAGGCAGTTGGGAGGGTGGAGGAGGTTATGGGTAAATTCACACTTATGGGTGTGGTGCACACCATTTGGGGGATGGGCACTGTTATGGCTTTGACTAGGGCGGTGCAAAGGCGGTTTATGTTACCAAAGCGTTTGTACCTCTGCAATCAGAGAATGTTAGCACTGCCCATATTCGTGCAATTAATGAAATAATTAGGGTTTCTATAAAAGTACTGGTTGCGCTCTTTAGAGAAAGAAAGTATGTATGGATTAGTTTTTGAGAAACTGAAGACAGAGAGCCTGAGAAGACTGCAAATTTATCCTAATGGTTTCAAACTGAGATATTGCCTGTTTGGCTTGAAAGTCCCCAATACTAAAACAAAATAAAAGCCAAAAGCATAGAAACTACTCAGAGTAACTGAACCAGAATCAACAGAATATAATTTGGACTAAGAACAAGGCAAAGACATATACTAAGCATGAAGTAATCAACTAACTACTGAGTTGAGTGAATAAAACTTAACCAGAATCACATTATGTGGCATATGTTTTATAACTCACTGTGAGATTCCTGTACATTTTCTCTTGTCTTTCCACAGAAGTACCTTCAGGTATTTCAGAAGAGACATTCCTGAAAAAACGTGGACCAAAAGAATATTAGAAGTAGAATGCCACAATTCCAGTTTGTACACCACATTTTTTTCTTTTTTCTTTTTGGCTAGTCACACTTACAAGAAGTGCTTCTCAAATTCTGAATATGCAAATTTTGAAAAACCATTAAAAATATAAAAAGGAAAAAACTAAAATTGAAGGAAGAATTTTTGCTCTAAATAAGTTTCCTCATTGGGACAAATGAAATTGTCATTGGGAATAAAAATTTCTGATGTCCTTATCAGAAATAGAAAAAATCCCCTAGTGTCTTTCTCTTGTTTATTTCTGCCATACTTATCTTTTCTTGGCAGTGGATATTGAAAACTCAATTACTACCTTAAAAATAACCAATGAGGTAAAGGTGTTTTAAGTTCAAAATAAACTTGGTTGTGTGTCAGGGACTGCTATCATCTCATTCATCTCCTTTTCCTCCTTTTCTGGCAAGAAACATACTGTTCCTGACCTATTTTAGGTGGAAGATAAAAACTTGGGTTTTAGCACCTAAAAGAGTGAGGTGAGGAGAAGTAGCTGTTGCTGACTGACTCTGTGCTAAAGGTATGAGATTGAAGAAGAACTTGAGAGTTAAGGTGTGGTCATTATAAAAATCTCTTATTTTTGTCCATAATTGGAAGCATCAAGCTTTCTCAAGCTTTCGAATGATTGTTCCCCCTTCTATTATAATAGCTAACCTATACATACATGCAATCATACACACAACACACACACACACACAAACACACAAATATATATGCAATCATTCCAAACATAAATTTGGAATTTGGGGAATGGATTTCTACAGAAAAAAACTCATATTAGCTGTTGATATTCATAAGTATCATCTTCTACATCATATATAAAATCTTACTTTACAGTTTTTAAATTTATTTTTATATTTCTCCTCATGGATAGTAGTAGTCTTAAAATCCCTGAAATTGGGGATTTACCCAGTGCACAAGTTATCAATATTACTTACTGGAAGAATAAGGAGATGAACCTCAATGGATTTCAAAAAAACTCAACCACTGAGTAACGGATTCGTTGGCTAAAAGCATGAATTGCATTGACTTCATCGTATATGTCTGCTGTACCATTGATTACTTTATAGAGTCCCAACTGACAAAATTGTTGTACTTTTAAGACCCAGATATGATAATGAATATAGAAGAACCTGCATTGATATCACCTAGAATTTATTTAGCAATTATTTAACTAGTGCTTATATGTCAGGCATCATCAAATAGATTCAATCTTTGCAGGAATCTACTGATATAGCCATATTATTATCATTCCCATTTTATACATAAGAAAATGGAAGCATAAGATGTCTAGGAAACATTCCCAATGTTACCAATGCAAAGCATGTTGAAGTCAGAATCCAAACCCCTGAAGTGTGTATCAGAATTCTACCTTTTAAACCACTCTATGTTGTCTCTGCATCTTTTCGTGGATGCATTATCTTTTCAGTTACTGTAAATAAACTAAAACCTCCAACAGAGCATTTGGTACTTTGTTATTCTCTCTGATCTCTAAAGCAAGTTTTCCATGCATATGTATTTATTGCCATCTATAAAGAAAACAATTGTCCCCAAATAATGAGGATTAAGAGACAACATTCACATTAACATATAAAAATGAAACAATATGATATTAATTAGAATACATGCATTTATTTATTCATAATTTCAACTGTCTACCCATATCCCAAAAATACTTTTCAATACTTATTATGTGCCACACCTATGCAAGACATTGGGGGTGCCTCACTGAATGAGTGTGGTGTTGTATATGCTTTCAAAAAACTCAGTTTATGAAAAAGACAGAGGAAAATCTGCAGAAAAATAGTTATTAGAAGGTGATGAATCTTTAATATAATACTGATGCTATGAATACACTGAAAAAGTGCCCAGCTCTTTACATCATAGCTTAGAGAAATCTGATTAAGGGGAAATATTCATTGTGGAAGGTCTTTGCTTTGAAAGTGATGGATGTAGACTAAAATACAATAAAAATAAAATTACTATATACTTGAGTTTTAATTTTTTTTAATTCATTGATGCAGTGCTTCTTAACGTGCATTCCACAGAGATCACTGGCATCAGAATCATCTAGAGTTCATTAATAATATATATTCATGGTCAACTCCCTGGATGTACTGATTAGAAACCCTGAAAGTAAAGCCAGACACTATGTTTTATTAGATCCCACATAGTATTACGTTACAAGCTGAAGTTTGAGGAAAATTGTATTAAACTTTAGCTAAGCTTAATAATGTTTAAAGTCTTAACCTGTTTTTATAATTTTGTGTGGTTCATAGAGTGTTAATTTATGTTGAAAACACAAAGTTTTTGAATTACAGCATCAATGTGTACATTTTACAAAAGCAAACACATAAATGCAAAACACACAGAAACATAAATGCCCGTGACGATCCCTATACTTTTCCCCTTTACTCTTTAGATAATCACCGTCAGTGATTGGAGACCATCTGCATATCTCTTTCTCTTCGCTGTGTGTGCGTGTGTGTGTGTGTTTTGTGTGGTATCGGTGGGTGTGTGTGTGTGTGAGAGAGAGAGAGAGAGAGCAGAGAGACAGAGAGTGAGAGTTGTTTATGATGTCATGAAGAATGATGAAAACTGTTCTCAAATTCTGGGTAACTAATATTGAGATTCTTTACCAATCTGATCAATAAAAAGTACTTCACCAAAGAGTTTCAATTTTACTTTTTTAATTAAAATGTACTTAAATGTATTTTCATGTATTTATTGACCATTTGTATTAATAATTCTTCCTTTTATTGGCTATTTTTAGTACTTTCTTTAAGAAATCTTTTCTTTTTTATCCATATGTCATATGCGTTTATCAGATTTCCAGTGTTTGTCTTTTGTAACTTTTTTATATGTAAGTATATTTTTTCTTTAAAGTGATAATGCTTACCTCCTACTAATTATATGTACTCCACCTTACACTGTGCAGAGTAATTGATGAGAAATAGCTGTCCGCGCTGCAGTTGTGTTTTCACCGTACATTTGAATAAGGCTAAGGGAAGTGAGGATACTTGATGAGTTCAAATAAGATGATATGAATAGAACTGATGCGGGCCCTTTTCAGGCTGGATGTTTAATAAGCTGGTGGGCTTCTACCATGCCCTCAGCTCCCAGCTGAATACTGTGGACTGTGATGACCCAGGAAAGGCTTCAGCCACAAGACAGAGGAGGGAGCCTGAGGCCCAGAATCAACAACATGGTAGGCTACCCACCACACTAGCAATGAACTTTTGTTCTGTTAAACCACTGAATACTTTATGATTGTTATTTACAGAAGCTAGCATTAACCTAACTAATAAAAGGGTTTTAAAGTTTCATTTGCTTCCATTTCATTTATGGCTCCTGAAGTTTTCCATGCCATTTGTAAAAGTGCCTTTCCTATCCCTGAGTTAGGAATACATTTCTCCGTGTAATATTTTAAGCTGGCACCTTTTACTTTTAAACAGTTAATCCCTCTGCAATTTCTCTTTATGTGTGTTTGTAAAAGAAGTAAAATTGGTATCCTATATTTTTCTATTCTATTGCTTTTTTAAAAATGTGTAAGTAGTTAGCCATTTTTCAATTTATTAAATAAAAGATGAAATATTCTTCCTCACTGCTTTGAGATGTCTTCTTTACCATCAGCTGGAATTTCTTATATATGTGGCTTTATTTATGTTTGCCACACCTTCCTGGGAAGCCAATTCCTGTGCCAATATTACACATTTTAAGTTATGCTGGCTTCACAATATGTTTAAATATCTGATAGAGTATGTCTTGTCTCATTATGCTTCATTTTCAGAACTTTCCAGCTATTTTCACATTTTTATTTTTTAGGTATATTTTAGATTATATTTCAATTAAACATTTTTTTATGTACAGATAAAGTTAGAATTGACATCTTAAAATTGAGCATCTTCCATCTTTGTTCATTTCTTAGTCACCTGTTAATCTATCAGCATGTGCAGGTACATTTCTTGACAATTATAACAGTTGAATAACTTTTGATCTTCAAAAGTATTTATACTTCTATGATATTTTTAATTAGCCATTATCTTAATATAAAATATAAATTGGGATTTTTTTTGGTTTTTGTAATTTCAAAATATTAATGGGGTCCAAATATTTTTATTATATAGATACCTTGTATAAGGTTCAAGTCAGGGCTTTTAGTGTGCCCATCACCAAAATAGTGTTGATTGTACGAAATAGGTAAGTTTTCATACCTCAGTGCTTCCCACCCTCCCCCCTTCTTGCTTTCCAATGCCCTTTACATCTTTGTGCCCATTTGTGCCCATCGTTCAGTTCCCAATTATTAGTGAGTACAGGTGGTGTTTGTTTTTCCATTCCTGAGATACTACATTTATGATAATAATAGCCAGTTCCATCCAAGTTGCTGCAAAAGACATTATTTCATTTCTTTTTATGGCTGAGTAGTACTCCATGTGTGCGTGCGTGTGTGTGTGTGTGTGTGTGTGTGCCTCTGTGTATGTGTGTGTGTGTGTGTGTATGTATGTATGTCACATGTACTTTATTAACCCATGAATTGATGGACATTTAGGGCAATTGTGAATTGTGCGGCAATAAATATTCAAGTGCAGGTGTCTTTTCAATAAAATGATTTCTCTTCCTTTGGGTAGATCCCCAGAGGTGGGATTGCTGGATTGAATGGTAGGTATACATAGATTTCTTTGAGGAATCTCCATACTATTTTCCATTGAGGTTGTACTACTTTGCAGTCCCACCAACAGTGTATAAGTGTTCCTATCTCTCTGTGTCCACGCCAGCATCTATTATTTTTTGACTTTTTAATAATGGTCATTCAGACAGGAGTAAAGTGTTATCTCATTGCAATTTCAGTTGGCATTTCCCTGATGATTAGAGATGTTGAGCAGTTTATCACATGTTTATTGGCCATTTGTCTATCTTTTTTTGAAAAACTTCTGTTCATGTCTTTTGCCCACTTTTTAATGGGGTTGTTTGATTTCTTCTTGCTGATTTGCTTGAGTTATTTATATATTATTGATATTAGCCCTTTGTTGGATGTATAGTTTACAAATATTTTCTCCCATTCTGAAGGTTGTCTATTCACTCTGTGCAAAAACTTTTTAATTTAGTTAAGTTCTATTTATTTATTTTTGTCTTTGCTGTATTTGCCTTTGGGGTCTTAGCCATAAATTTTCAGCCTAGGCCAATGTCTAATAAGTTATTTTTATCTGTAATATGTACGCAAATTGTATGCACTCTTTGCAGTTTTTAGATGAATTTCTTGAGTTTTAAATAATAAAATCAGGCTATTTCTATAAAATGATACATATATGTTTTAAAGATGTTCTCTCATGTATTCTCATTGTTAATTATAATGTACAAAGACAGATAAATATAAAAACAAGTTATTTTACTTTAAACATCCTTGTCTACATCTTGTTTTTTGAGAAGAGTCTTTCTAATACATCCTACTACATCATTATTGAGCCATGGTGTAAATTATTATTTCAAAGTGTTCTTGACCAATAATTTAATAATTTTAAAGAAAATAAAAATTGTAATAAACATATCATTGTTAAAAAAAATTGTAGAGATAGGAACACTCATACACTGTTGGTGGGACTGCAAACTAGTACAACCTCTGTGGAAAGTAATATGGAACTACCTCAAATAGCTACAAGTCGAACTACCATTTGATCCAGCAATCTCATTACTGGGCATTTACCCAAAGGAAAAAAAGACATTCTATAAAAAAGGCACCTGTACTCGAATGTTTACAGCAGCACAATTCACAATTGCAAAGATGTGGAAACAACCCAAGTGGCCATCAATACATGAGTGGATTAATAAAACGTGGTATATGTATACCATGGAATTCTATTCAGTCACAAAAAACAATGGTGATCTAGCACCTCTTGCATTATCCTGGGTAAAGCTGGAGCCCATTCTTCTAAGTGAAGTATATCACAAGAATGGATAAACAAGCACCACATGTACTCACCATCAAATTGGTAGTAATTGATCAACACTTTTGTGCACATATAGTAGTAACATTCATCAGGTGTTGGGCAGGTGGGAGGGGGATTAAGGAATGGGTATATTTACACCTAATAGGTGCTGTACACACTGTCTGGGAAATGGACATGCTTGAAGCTCTGACTGAGGTGAGGCAAAGGCAATATATATAACCTAAATATTTGTACCCTCGTAATATGCTGAAATAAAAGTAATTATACAATTTAACTACTTTTCAGATATTTTTAAATATTATTAGGATATTAGTCTGCTTGATATCTTTGCCAATAGACATTTTCTCTGGTTTCTTTGTTATAATGCTTTCAATTATGCATAGTAGTATCAAGTATCTTGCAAATTCTTAAAAGTGTTATTATATTTTTAAATTTTCCCTTAGATGGTTATTGCAGCATAACAACTATTTAAAAAATAGATATGAGCTGTTGTGTTTTTCTTCAATGGAATTTGGTGAAGAAGATACAATAACTATAATACATGAAAGTTACTGTATTTCCTCGAAATATAAATTTGACAAAAGACTATTTAAAAACATTCAGTGTACCTATTTTACGTACCTATTATCATAAATGTAAATTCTGACTTAGAAATCCATGATACAAATGAAAAAAAAAAAAAAAGTAATGCCACCACTGGTTGCCACACACTTCCTGAGTCAGAAAGTGTAAAATAAACTAAGTAGTCTCTATTAGAGGAAGTAGAGGAATGCAATGAACTTATACTAAAGTTTTAAATCTAGGTACCATCTGTTAGCAATGTCCCTTTGATGGGAAATAAATGAAAATGTCCACAAACCCAACAGCTCACACACTTTGTCGGCTTCCCAGAGTTTCTAAAGATTCCACCAAATATGTTTGCCAGATTTTCTGGCAAATATATTTGTTATATACAGAAAAGGATCTGATTTTAAATACTTACATAGTGTCTTACTGGGTGAAATGGGATTCATAAAGCATGAGTGTTCCGTTTCTCTAGTCTTCAGAGAGTCCCAAGAAATTAGCTTGTTTGATGATTTACCTAAGTGTAACCTAATTCATTTTTACTACTCTCTGATGACTAAGATGCTTTTCCTGCAAATAATTTTGTGAACATTTCTACAAAGAACAGCAATCTAAAAAGTTGTCAAATGTGGCCTAAGAAAAATCAAGCATGGAACAGTTCCATTTAATGTCTGTTTACATCTTAGAATCTCCTTAGTCTAGCATGTGCTATAATTTTATTTTTTGATAACGTTTTGTTCTTGGCCCCTTCAAAAACTCTTCCACTTCTTTCTTGAAGGTAGAGTGAAATTAGAAAAAAACCTTTGGTTTTCCTAAAATTAGAAATATAAAGAAAAATATCCAGAAGGCATTATCCTACAGTTCAAGGTCTTAGCAAATGAAAATTCATATACACTGAAGAGGGACAATAGAGAGATTTAACCAATGTGAACAGACAGAAGTGTCGGGACATTTGTCACAGAAGTTTACATAAGAAATTGTATGTAGGGAATTGGAATGCCTGTAATAACTAAGAAAGGAATTGTTTTCAAACAAGGTTTACATGCCAAAGGGTCTCTTGAAGCAACTGTGAAGAGAGTGGGTTCAGGTACATAAATTCAAACTAGAAATAAGTATTTGTAGTATTGAAAAAGGCCACATAAATTTCAATGTTTATATGGCTATTCAGTGGAACAACTGCCACTTCGTTTTGCTCTTTTTATATTTTTTGCAACATCTCTGAAGATTTCTTATGCTTATCATCTCAAGCCGCAGTAATTAATTAGGAATTTTTTTTCACTCTGATATGATTCATTTACTGATTTTTTTTTTTTTACTTATTTATTCATTCCATTGAGCCTGTGTTTGATTTTGGGGGGTTGGTTGTAGTTGGAGGAAGGATTTGTACAAAAATCAGTGAAACAAAAAAGAGGAGTTTTTATTTAATACGTAGGGGAAAACAAACCTGTTAGTTTGCTAGGGCTGCCGAAACAAAAGTACTCCAAACCGGATGGCTTAAAAGACATGAACTTATTGTCCTAACATCTGCAGGACAGAAGTCAAGATAAAGATGTTAGAAGGGTTGGTTCCTTCTGAGGGCTGCGAGGGAGAAATCTGTCCATCCCTCTCTTCTACCATCTAGTCGTTTGCTGGCAATCTTTGGTGTTCTTTGGCATCTGCTTCATTAGTCCAATTTCTTTCTTCATCTTCACATGGTGTTCTTCCTGTGTGCAGGCGCTATGTCCAAATTTCCACTCTTTATAAGGACCTCAGTCTTTAGATTCGGAACCCACCCTACTTCAGTATGATCTTATATGAAATGAAGCTAATTATGACTAATTGTACCTGCAGTGATCCTATTTACAAATAAGGTTATAGTCTGAGGCAATGAGGTTAGAACTTAAACATATGAATTTTGAGGAGAAATAATTCAGCCCATAACAAAACCCAGTCATGTCACATAATTATCATAATAAAATATGCCAATGCTAAGGCAGCATAGGGAAAAGATGCGCTAACTTAAAAGGAAATGAGGAAAGTCCACACAGAGGAGAGAGAATTTAAAAAGTGTTGAAGCATGAATGTGCAATCACCAGGGAGCTGAGTAAAATCATATGAATTCCAGGTAGTAAGAATAGCACATCAAAATATACAGAGATGTTGAAAGAGTCATGCCGCATGGTGAGTCAATTACAGATTTAGAGTTTCTGAAACAAAAGTGGTGAATACAGAATAAGAAAAGAAAAGCCAATAAATTATGATGCGCATAATTAAAAAATACATCAGCAGCTACATTTGGATCTCATACATTGGCACCTAACTTATACTGTGATTGCCAATTCTCAAGATACATGAGGCCAAGAAAGTTTTCTTTTTCTGCAAAATAAGTAAATAGAGAACTTTTGTATATTCATAAGAATAATCAAGTAAAGAGAAAATTGATGATGCAGGATAGGGAGTGGTTCACTACCAGAACATGGTCCTTGGATAGCTGAGACCATATGGATCCAATGTCCAAGCATAGAGATTGGCCTGGATCATAGAGAACTCACAAGTGGCTACAGAAAGCAGACAATATGTATGGAGAAACCAGGTAGGTAGACATGCAAGTTCCTTTCATTGTTTCTATCTGCGGAGTAAAATGGGTGACGAAGTCATGAGATGAAAGTAAAAGTGAGGGAAGAGGTTCTAGAAATTTCAGGAGGGAAAAATAGCGATGAAAAATAGTCATCTGGGAAAAGGGCAGAGTGAACGGACAAAGGACTGCGAGGCATTAGGGTCACCCTTGAGACAAAAGTTGGATTTAACTAGGGTTATCAGGCATGAACAATGAGGAAAATTTGGGTAAAGGATTCTAGGATGTGTTGAATGGGGTGGTCTGAGTAATAGACCCTGTAGTCTAAGCTGAAACAAAAGAGAAAAGAAAATGATATCTTCTGGATAAGGCTGATGAATTTTTTTGAAAAGAACAAGTTAAAATATTTTAAAGGAAGAAATAAAATAATCCTATTTGTACATTTGAAACTCTTATGGATACTAGAGGAAAAAGGAAAAATTGGTCTGATTCCTTTTAGATTGCAAATAGACAAAATGGATAATATCAGCAAAATTCATTGTTGTGTTCATATTCATGGAAATGCTTTTTATTCATGCATAATGCAAATATTGCCTTGGGTAAGGCATTTACTCTCCATTCCCCAAGGGCCCAAGCATGCATGGCTTTTTATTATCCTAGAGTAACTTTGAAAAAGAAAACAGATGGGACTAACTCTAGTCATTGGGAAAATTTATTGGCCACATGGGATTTACTACTCTTTGGGAATTAATAGAATTCCAATCCAAACTTCATTAAAATAACATAAATCCCAATATTATTTCCCACTGTCTTCCCAATCTTGATCCTCACCTACCACCAAAGAACAAAATGAACCATGTTCAAAGTAATAGGAGTACAGGTTTTTCATGTTTATCATATTTAAAGGCTGCACTTTCTTTAATGTTCCTGGACAGACTTTGTAGCATCAAGGCCTGCGTGATTATACATAAAGGAATATTGTCTGGGTTCTTAACTGAGGAAGATGAAAAACAATGTACATTCTCTAAACAAGGAATTGCAGCAATAGAAAGAAAAAAAAGGAAGATCTTTATAGTAAAGAATGGCAGAGGTGCACAACTAAAACTTCTCTGCCTGCCAGAGTTTTCTTAAATTGTTTGAATATAAGGTTTGCTTTTGGTTTGTGTTATGACTCACTAGCATCGCCCTTCTGTAAACTAAGCACATTTAATATTTCTCAATCCAAATCCATCAGGAATTCATTTCTATTCAAGGAATCTATTTTCAATTTCTAGTTATTCTTTTTCTATTATTGCCATCCTTTTTTTTTTTTTTTTGAGACAGAGTCTCACTCTGTTGCCCAGGCTAGAATGCTGTGGCATCAGCCTAGCTCACAGCAACCTCAAACTCCTGGGCTCAAGGGATCCTCCTGCCTCGGCCTCCTGAGTAGCTGGGACTATAGGCATGCACCACCATGCCTGGCTAATTTTTTCTATATATTTTATTTGTCCAGCTAATTTCTATTTTTAGTAGAGACAGGGTCTCTTTCTTGCTCAGGCTGGTCTCGAACTCCTGAGCTCAAATGATCCTTCCACCTCGGCCTCCTAGAGTGCTAGGATTACAGGCGTGAGCCACTGCACCCAGCCTATTATTGCAATCTTGAAAGACAGCATTTTCTCTAATATCTGGTTATCCTCAAACAAATACTTGCTATTACAGGGTTTTGAATTTTTTACTTTTCTTCTCTTTATATTTAAAATTTTAATTATATCTTTTTAAAGTACCTCTTATGTTAGGTTTTCTTAATTATGAAAAGCAAAGCAACACAAATAAACAAAAGTAAAAGAAAAACATCAAATTGAGGTGGGCAGAATAAAAAATACATATAATAGGGAAAGAGATAATACTAAATGTGTAACAAGTGCATAACCATTGATAAAAACAATAGAAATCCCAAGTAGAGAGTTGAAAAATGTATCTACAAACATAATTCCCAAAGGAAGGAATATAAATTATTTCCTGTATCCTTGCAATGTAGACATATTGAGTTCTCACTTTATGACATATTTTCAGCTGGGTTCTAGGAGTATAGGAATGATAACGACAAGCAGAACCCCTGCTTTCGTGGAACAGTTGGTCTATCAATAAAGACGACATTAAAAAATAATTACTGAATTATTTAAATGCCACAAACTATGAAAGAAGACAACAGGTTCTATGACATAAGACAATAGGATCCTATAGGAATACTGGCCTTGAGTGACACTAAAAAAGCAATTTTAAGTAGAAACCTGAAAAATGACCAGGAGGATGAGAAAATTAAGTTGGTACGGAGAAGGAGATATGTGCGATGTTTTGGAGGCAAGAAATAATTTCACAAGTTTTAGAAATAAAGAACAATATAGCAGAAGATTAAGATAAGGCTGAAAGGGTAAGCGGAACACAAATCATGAAGAAGTTATGTGTGGCAGAACATATTATTTGCTCAGAATTCACCATTCCTTCTAGACCTGTGCTGTTATTCACTGTGAGTGGAGTAAAATTAACCTGTAACCAAGCTTGGCTATGTGATTTAATTAAATCCATGCAATATACCTTGAGAGAGAGAGAGAGAGAGCACAAGAGAGAGAGAAGACAGAGCCAGTTCTGACCCCAGGCCTTCAGAGGGCCCTCTTGAGCTTCTGCTGTCTGCTGTGTGATGACGTGCCTTAGGTAGCCATGGCTTCTTCAGCGTGGGGCTAGGATGAAGACACGTGGACCTTCTCCTGACCTAGTCCAGCCCAGCTGACAAGGCTAGCCAAGAGCAACAAAACTACAACCAACCCACAGGCCCATGAGTGTAAAACAGATGATTATTGCTGTAAGCCACTGACATTTGGTGGTGGTTTACCATACAACGGTGCAGTTTCTGGCTATTGGTCTTTTGCTTTTTACAAATCTTAATAAGTTAAAAAAAATCTTGTTGGGATTATTGAATCATGTTAAATTTATATTCATAGTTTAACTTAAAAAAAGTTGCCATCTTTATCATCTTGAGTCCTTCAACCCAAGAATGTAATTGGTCTTTCCATTTGTTCTCATTTTCTTTTGAGTGATTTGGTAGTATTTTATTTACTTTTATACTGTTATTATACATTTTTAAAAAGTATATTCCTAGGTATTTAATCTTTTATCATGCTTTTCTTATTGTACTTGATATTTATATAAAACTCTTTAGTGAAACTTGGTTTGAAAACAGAAGAAATTTGATTTGTATATGAGTTTATTTCTTTTAGTTGTAATTTTATATTGTTAGAGTTAGGAGTAGGGCATGTTTAAATAATTTGGGGAAATATTTACACAGATATGGAGTAGTTTCAGGTTTTGATGAATAAATCTGAATAATTTTAAACCCTTCTAGTTATAAAAGTAGAAATTTAATTAGACAATGCTATTTAGGAAAGTTGTTGGTTGATTCAGAGAGAAATTTATTGATTTAATAAAAATGCTGAATACACTTATTATGTGTCCACGTGTAAAAGACCATACATTTTTCAAAGGAAATTTTCAGTTTGTATTAAGAGCCAAGCAGATTTTCACACCTTTTATCAGACGTATTGGTGTATCAGGAAATTCACCATATTATTACATAAGCCTCGTTTCACTCATAGTCTGTGGCCACCTGTGGATATCTGCTTATTTTGTAGCACCTTTGGTTACCTTGGCTGCCTTTAATGTGAGTGCTAGGCCCCTGCACGACTTCCGTGGTACCCGCCATGATGGAAACCACAGCATAGTCCATGCTCTGTTCCCCTTCAGCAAGTCCCAGGAATGCACTGGCTCTCCCACTTCCAGATTCAAATAAAATAGTATCACAGAGCATGGTTAAAGGATGCCTACGTTTCTCTCGGAAGGACTAGCTGATACATCCTGGAAACACGGGGAAGTTAACACCTCATGAGACAAATGTTGGTCAATGAGAAACAGGGGAAGGAAAGAACTGGCAGAAAAATTTTGCTCCCGTCCTCCCTCTGATCTACTCTTCCATGGCCCTGGGCTTCCTTCCATATGGCCTCTTCAGAATGCCCTATATGATTAAGACGCTGGCTGTCTTTTCATGTGAAGTCATATATCACCTGGTATTTGCCTACTTTTTCTCTGCATCACATCTAATTTCCCTAATTTGCTGCCTGAGGATTATGCCCTTGATTAAAGTATTAGCATGTGAGTTACGCAGCAGACGTTTTTGTTTTGTTTTTCTTAGGGAACCAAGGCTAAGATATCTATGAATTTTGAAATTCTTCTCATTAGTATAAAAAGAGTTCATGTGTAAAGGTGTTCTTATACATAATTTGTAAATTCATTAAATATTGGAGGCACATTAAATGCCCGACAGCAGAAAATATTTTAACTATTTTTGTTATTAAGTTGGGATTTTTTTTTGTTAAAATGATTATACATAGGCATTGAAATAACACAATGAGGAAATTAGATAATGTTAAATGAAACAGGTAGAACAGAGAATATGTTATACAGCATGATTTTAAAATTTAAATAAATTAAAATTTCGGTAGTTATAGTTTGGTGGGTACACAAATATCAGATTATTTTCTAGTATGAAAAAATCTTGTCCCTCTTTTATATTTTTCTTGTTCTTATAGTCAACACAAAGCAATTTTTATTTGTAATATGTTCAGTAGCAACTCTCTAATTTATAAGAACTTAAATTTGAATTTGCATTTGGCTAGTTATGTCATTTAGGAGTAATTATGTAGCAAAACACTTTGAAATCATCATCCTCTAAAAGTTTTGGTTAAAATTCTAAAAATTCCATAAAAATGCAAAGTAATACAGTGTTTTAGAGGCATGAAAACAGCTTTGTTCTGTAAACTGGAACAAGCCTTCAAGGCTCAGAAACCAGGCATTTTTACTGTGATTAAGAATATGAACCAATTCATAAAATGCAACAAATTCTAAAGTCATAAACATTAATCTTCAAAATGAAAGCCCAGAATACACCAAAGTAGGTATAAATATGTAAGTGTATAATGCATAAAATTTCTATAATTTAAAGTCTAATGATATTCTACATAGCTGCTTATATATTATACTATGCATTTTTTCACAGAAATAATAGTATCATTTAATTTTAATGCTAAATAATAAAAATGTATTCATATAACATAAATTTCAAAATTTAATGAGATAAATATGATTCCCCACAAAGTGAATGTTGTGATGCCAATACTTAGCAACATGATATCCTACAAGAAGGATTTCTGAGACATTCTTATTCAGAATTATTCCAGGTATGTTATTCCAGATATTCTACTGACTGTGTGATATGAATTATGTAAAGGGAATGTTGACAAGATGATTACTTTCAACTCTAAAATAATGAAGATTATTAGGTGCAATTTGCTCTTCTTAGACACTCCAGGCTCTTTTTTATTTGACCATACTCCATATTTTTACTATTATATTTCTCAGTAGATGATAAATCTTGTCACGATTGTTATATTTAGATGCTCCTGAAAGGATAATATGTGATCAAAAACCTTCACACTGTGTGATTTATTGAGAATAACCTTTTGTTTTGAAATGGCATATGGTACTTTAAAAATCTGCTAGGTTTTGTACAGCTAATAAGTTTTATTGCACGGCCTTTCAATAAACAGATCCATTTTTCTTTTCTTAACTTGCACAATGACCATTTATAGCAAGGATTGCTATTCACAACACTGATGGCCACACCTAAAAACATAGCAATCAGCTATGAAACATAAAATTTGAAAGTTACCAAATATCATCTTGTTGTCTCTGCCCCTGCCTTTCCATAATCGTAGAGGTTGAAATGAACAATCACTCACTTCTGTGCTTTAGGGCACTTGTTAACAAACAAATAATACTTCCATCTATTATCCTTCCAAGAATTCTACTTCTGTTCTATGGCTGGGCTTAAGGGATTTGAGTTTTCTGCTTTTGTGAAGAGTAATAACATCGGTGTGAAGATTTATTTTTAAGTACTGGGAAGAGGTAAATAACAGAAATGAGTCATCTTAATTGCATTTATTTGTCTTCTATTACAGTTTTTGACAATCTGGACCTAATAGCCGTATGAACCAAGACTTCATATGTGATTAATTATTATTTTTACCACTTTATAAAGGCCTTGATATTTTCAAAATGCATTCACAGTCATACGCCACTGAATCAAATTGGTCAACAACAATCAATGAATTTCTATGTATTACTTAGTGACCTACTATATCAGAATTTAGGTATTAATAATACGAATGCCTCTAAGAGGACTTCTCTTAAGCTTTTTGGCTTACTTTCTTGTTTGCTACCTTATACTATACTTTCCTTGACAGAAGAAACTACATTTTATTTCTGCTTATATTAGAGCCAGAGCCTTATTCTTTGTAGGTAACCAGTAGATCATTGCTGGAGAAATGAAGGAATTCACCACTGAAAAGACTATGAGGGAATGAGCCAACAATCAGATAAGTAGGATGAAGTGGGAGGAATTAAATGTCCTGATCATGGGAAATAGCCTGTGGAAGTAAGAAAATCAAACAATGTTGAGGTGGAAGATTAAGAAACATAAAGAAGCCATTACATAGTCTAGATTCTTTTTATGAGTAAAGAATACAGAGGAGAGAATGAATAATCAACAAGCAAATGTTATCTTCCTTGCGAATTAGTCTAAACCCATTTCTGCTTAAGTTGTGTTCAGGATAGAAATGTCTGGGTACAGTAATGGTAAATAGTTTATATTATTTTTTAACTTAATAATTTGAAAAATACTTTTTCAAACCTCTACTTGAGAATATCCATATTCTTATCCAAAAAGGTGTCTGGGGCTACTGATGCAGATTCAAAGAAAGGCCAAGTCAATGGTGTTCTTGCCCATATTCCTAAAGCAAATAACTCTTATTTTCTTTGAATCAAATATTAATGTCAGGTAGAAATTATGTTTTATAAACGGCACTGTGCAGCATGAAAGTTAGAAAACCATTGACTCTGAAGTCTCTTCTAACATTCAAACTAAAGTTGATTTTTTTATGCTTTGTGCCTTTTACATTAATTGCAGTAGGATAGAGCTACACATTTTTACAGGAGAAAATAAAGACTTTGATTTCCATAGGCTATATGAATATTCCAGGCTCACAGACATCTGCTTTTTCTACCTGTAAAGAGACAGACTCTTCATGTTTTCATCCAAAAACCTCAATTATTATTTTACCCCATGCCTCTGAGAGATACAAAACCACCAATACCTTTCCCTCTTGACTTCACTGTTTTAGAGGTTCTAGTGAGGTTAGGCGACTTACTAGGGATTACGAAAAAAGCCAAAATTAGAGCAGGAATTTCCGGCCACCCGTTTTTTATTTTCTCTTTCAGCCTGAATTCTCACCCATGTGCAAAGGGAAGGTGTGCTGCACACTCTAACAGCCTCTCAAATTTACTTTATAGCAACAGGAACTATGTGATAAATCCACTGTGGCATTTTTAAGGAAAACAAAGGCCTATAGGAGGAAGCAAAAGTAAGCAACTAAAAAGGAATCAACTAAATTAAACAATTTTAACAAAGGACCAATATTTCTAATAAAAGACCAGTCTATTTATACTGCACTTGTGTAGAGGTTTTAAGGATCCCCTGCAAGTGATAATTGGCTGTGGACATATTTAATCAGTATGTACCAAGAGAAGTAAATCTCTTTCATTATAATTTAACGTAGAGTTAGATAGGCATCATGTCTTTTCAGGTTAGAAGTACTTATTTTTATTTAATGAGGTTGATTCTCTGTCAGAGGGTACATTGAGTGATATTCACAATAGGATAATTTGAGTCTGCTCTCCCACATTTATGTTCCCCTAATAAATATTAATAAGTTTATTCTTTTGCAATTTATGATTAATATCAGAAATAAATTACAGAATATGAATACATGAAAACAAATCAAATGCCTATCAACCATAGTGTTTCCCTTCTTTAGATTGTAAACTGAATTTGGTAAGAGCCAGTTGCTGTCTTAAGTTTCAATTTTCAAAATTTACTCACATCAAACTGAAAATGATGTCTGGTGTTCATGAAGGGGATCCCCAATTAGTTGTACCTGTGGGACTGCTGGGTTTGTATGAGAACATAAAGTTAATAATAAGGAATAAACTGGTGTCTTTGTGAAAACGCCCATACATTTTTAGCCATTTTTTACTCAGAATGTTTGTGCTATTTCAGAGAAGTTTAATTTTTAAGTAATTCTACAGATTACATTACTATTGATTACAACATTAGTGATAATAGTAAAGTTACCGATTAAGGTCAATGAGTCACCACCAATGACTACATCTTGCCAAATCAATGAGCAAATCTTTGTCCTCTTCTTACTTAAATTATCAACTGCATTTGCAATAACGGACCACTCTCCCTGTTCGTTGTCTCTAAAAATGACCAAGCACATTTTCATGTTAAAACATTTGTACTTTATGTGTCTACTTGAAAATCTCCCTTATGTCTCCCTAAGTCTTTGCACAGCTGCTTTCTTCTCATCATTCTGCTCTCAACTCAAATCAGTAAATCCTTCCATGAAAGAAGACTTCAAATATGCTCTATCGCATCACCCTATTTTACACAATTCATATGACTTATCATTATTTTTAAGACTCTTTTTTAATGCGGTTGTAGATTCATGGCAAAATTGAACAGAAACTTCCTGTCCCCACATATACATAACCTTCCCCATTACTATCAACCCCTTCCAGAGTTGTTATGATTGATTAACCTACATGGACACATCATAACCCAGTGGTTTATATAAGGGTTCACTCTTGGTGTCGTACATTCTACAGGTTTGGACAAATGTATAATGACATGTATCCATTATTACAGTAACATAAAAAATATTTTCACTGCCCTAAAAAATCAGTTCTCATTTCTATGTTTTGGGGTATTTTCCTTATTAGAATGAAATGTATCACCAGTATATTCTTAGGTTCTGGAGAGTACATATTAATACGTGTTGATTGCAGCAATTGAAAAAGGGTATGATAAACACATTCTAAAAATTATATTTCAAGTATCAGCTGACCTAGCATGCTTCAATCCTGCATTGCTTATTATGCTGGAGTAAACAAAATATTTCTAAGCATCTGTTCCATAAGTCACTCTACTCTCAGATTAGCAGTTGACCAATAAAAAAGGAACAGCTGGAGGAGACACTTTTAGCAGTCCTGAGGCAGATCTGTTCCCATTACATTAATCTCAAGAGGTTTATGTCAGCTCAAGGACATCTCTAAAGAGCAGTTTGAAGAAATTTCTGCTCTAAGGTATCAAGTTCTGAAAGAATAAGTACAGAAACTCAGTATTCTACTATAAGAGTATAATCTAGATTTGGATTGATTAAAAGAACTTGACCTCTAGACCCAAAACAGTTTCCGGCACACAGAAATGGAATGGTAAGTTAACGATTGTGCTTCATCCCAACTTCATATAACTCACGGAGAAGGAAGATTTTTAGTTTGTGTATATTGGAGTCAGTATTTACTTTTGCTTGCCAAGAATTCCTCAATGAAAAATTACAAAATAACTTTGATGAATATTAAAGATTTGAGATATAAAAGACAGAGTGCAAGTAGTTAAAAGACCTAGGTCCAAATCACTTAGTAATGTTGAGCAAATAATTTCACTTAAAGTTCTACAGTCTTAAATGTCACCACATGTTTTAACTCCATTCTGTTCCTCCCTGATGAGTCACTCATTAGCTCCTAAAGAAGCCGATTCAACCTTTAAGCAGCTCTAATCCATAGAATGCTCTCTGGACAATTATAATATGAGGAATTTAAGCTAGAAACTACCTAAGTTTTATTATAGTGTAAACATCTATAAGGGATCTCCTTTAGTATTTTATTCCTTATTTTATAAAGTCACAATTTAATTCATTGTGAAAAGATCACTGCCAAAGAAAAGAATGACTTTTATAATATATGTTTAAGCCAAAAATATCTAGGGAAAAAAATCTCCCTCTTGGCTACTTTAGCTCATGGGATATTCTGAAGTATTGATTTTAAAAGGGGTAAATTGATAATCTCAAAGATAGCAATATAATTTGAACAGACTTGCCAATAGAATTAGAATAAAAATTAAATGACTGCCATTTTTTCTGTGAGTTAAAAACTATAATAATGAAACATGAGATACAGCTCATTTACTCACTGCCGAGTCTAGTTAGAAGTTTCACTTAATTTAATTCCAGTGACTTTGACAGGAGGAGGAATAAAATAATTTAAAAATACTTACTTCTAAACATAAAGAAAATTCCTTCTTATATTCCTTCCCTGTGTGATTAAATCTCACATTTAAATCTCCATGCCTGATCCTTCTTTCATGATCTAGTCGTTGTACTTCAACTGTGGGTGGAAAGTCTTCACTTAGATACAACAGAAGTTCAACGTCACCATGTTTAGTTGTGCTAGGGAGGAGTTATTCATTAAGTATTATCAATACTTCCTTAGAAAAGCTTTATTTTCCATTCCTGCAGCAATAGTCCTGGATAAACTCGTTATTGATTCGATCTGAATTACAAGCCTTTTCTACTGCAACTCAATGTTGCACCTATAATACCCTCTGCTAACATCTTCTTTCTCTGCTTATCTTATCCCTTTTCCCTAGTGCACATTTATCCCCCATTTGTTCCTCCCTTTTACTGTTTTGAAAAGACTTAGCTTAATCATCAATCTCTTGATCTCCTTTCCCTCCTGGAGACACAGTGAATCGTCTCTTCTCTCTGCCTCTATTGTTTCTTTACATATTTCAACCCTTTTATTTATCACACTGAAAGGATATCATATCAATTTCATGCCTCCCAAAGGGACATCATTTTTTATTAATCGCAGATTCCTACCATTCACTAGATCCCTGGTATATTACAGGAACTGTAAAAGGATTTTGTGAGTAAATTCATAAATGAATGAGTCAATGAAGCGAATGAATGGATAGGGGGCTAACTAGGTTTCATATCTTCCTGATTTTACCCTCCTACACAGTCTGCAGATATCTTTACAAGCTTTGGGCCATGAGAGCAAGTTTCTCTTCTGTGACAACTGTTTTAGGGGCCTCCTAGTAATACAGAGCAGCAAAAGATCTTTACCTAAGCCTTGCATTGCCATGCAAATTTCTCTGGGCTCCAGTAATTTGTATAGGTTTTTATGCCTTCTCTGTGGGATCTGCCTAGATTTTTCTTCCTAAAGAAAAGTTTTAAATATGCCACTCCTTTGATTGGAAATTTGAAGTGGTTTTGTACCACCTATTACACAAAATGTAAACTGCAGAAGCAAATCATCAACACACCAAAAAAGTCTAGCAGCTGTCAGCATTTGCTGTTTAATCGTCTTTAGGTCATTAAATATGAAATGTCTGACTTCGAGTAAAAAGTTCAGTTTATTACATCTCAAACAAGAAGCAGTACAATTAACCAAAGTATGCGCCTAAACTATTGACACAGTTTTCCATCTTGAGGGTAGCTTGTTTATGCAGCAGCAAAGAAGCCTAGAGAGAGAGAGAGTGGCAATGAAATTGCAAAAAGTGTTTTCCGTGGCTTGTTGAGAATGGAATACTTTTCTTTGCAAGAAGTTGTCCAAATCCTGGAATAATAAGTTGTAGCCAATTGGTGCAAGGTCTGATCAATACAGTGGATGACAGAGAGTTTCCAAGTCCTGCTTCTGTAGTCTGAGCAGCGTTTGTGCGACATGTGGTTGAGCATTGTTTTGCAAGAGGATTGGCCTATCTCTGTTGACCAATATCAGCTGCTTAATCACAAGCATCCTCATGTTGTCCAATACGTTGCAGTAGACATTGGATGTAATCTATTGGCCAGGTTTCCTGAAGCTGTAGTGGATAATACCAGCCCTGGACCATCAAACAGACACCATTAGCTTTTTTTGAGGTGTATTTGGTTTTGGACTGTGTTTTAGCACTTCATCTTTATCCAACCATTGTGCAGAACACTTGCAATTGTCAAAAATAGTCAATTTTTCATCACACATAACAATACGGTGTAGAAATATTTCATCTTTATGTCGTGACAGCAAAGAAAGGCAAACTTCGAGATGATTTCTCTTCTGACACTCATTTAATTAATGTGGTACCCATCTAACAAGATTCTTTACCTTGCCAATCTGTTTCAAATGGTCCAATTTTGTTGAGATAGTAACATCAAACCTTGCTACTGATTCACAGGTAGGTTGAGATGGATTTTCTTCCCCTATAGCTTTCAGCTTATCATTATCCACCTGGTTTCAGGTCACCCATGTGGCTCATTTTCAAGATTAAGATCACCAGAATGGAGCTTCTCATACCATGGACATACTATACATTCATTAGCCACATCCTTCCTAAACACTTTGTTGATATTTAGAGCTGTCTGTGTAGCATTGTTTCCATGATGGAACTCATATTAGAAAAGAGCATGAATTTTTTACTTATCCATGGTTACACAAAAGTTGCTCTAGAAAAAAATGTGAAAATAATCGCAAGCCAAACCACATGTTTGAAAGAATGAGAATGCATCTTCACAATAAAAATAAAACAAGAAGTGTCAAAATGAAATGTAAGAGATATCAACTGTCAAACTTAATATTTACTTAAGGAAACTGGACATTTCATACTGAATAACCAATTTTCCCCTGTCAGAAACTCCTCCTTGTCCCAGTATTAATTATTAGTCTCCTAGATTCCAACCTTATTTATAACTAAATACAATCATGTGCCACATAGAACATGTCCATCCATCTCAACGATGGACAGCATATACAACTGCAACCCCATAAGATTATAATGAAGCTAAAACATTTTTATTGTCTTGCAACAGCATAGCCACACCTTACTTATGTATTTATGATGATGCTGGTATAAACAAACCTACTGAGCTGCCAGTCGTATAAAAGTACAGCATATAAAAATATGTACACTACATAATACTTGATAATGATAATATGGCTATGTTATGGTTTATGTATTTACTATAACATACTTTTTATTGCTTTTTAGAGTGTACTCATTTTATTTTATATCTATATATACGTAATATATATATATATACATATATATAAGTTAACTGTAAAACAGCCTCAGGCAGGTCTTTCAGGAGGGATTCCAGAAGTCACTGTTATCATAGGTGATGACAGTGCTGTGCACGTTATTGCCCCTGAAGACCTTCCAGTGGGACGAGATGTGGAAGACAGAGACATTGATGATCTTACCCTGTGTAGGCCTCGGCCAACGTGTATGTTTGTATCTTAGTCTTTAACAGAATAAATTTAACAAATAAAACAACTTTTAAAAATAGAAAATAGCTTATAGAAAAAAGATGTAAAGAAAGAAAATCTTTTTATACAGCTATATAATGTGTTTGTGTTTTATGCGGTTATTACAAAAGAGTCAAAAAGCTAAAATAAAATTTAAAAGTTTATAAAGTAAAAACGGTATAGTAAGCTAGGATTAATTTATTACTAAAGAAAGAAAAATACTTTATTATAAATTTAGTGTAGCCTAAGTTTATGGTGTTTATAAGGCCTACAGTAGTGTGCCGTGACATCCTAACCCTTCACATTCATTCACGACCCACTCGCTGACTCATGTAGAGCAACTTCCACTCCTGGTGGTAAGCACCCTATACGGGTGTACTATTTTTTCTTTTATACTGTATTTTTACTTTCCTTTTGC
This sequence comes from Indri indri, assembly GCA_004363605.1. NCBI lineage: Eukaryota > Metazoa > Chordata > Mammalia > Primates > Indriidae > Indri > Indri indri. The sequence continues at coordinate 27,351 of RJWJ010007585.1, read as the reverse complement.
TAAGTTTTGATATGTTTAGGTACACAAATGCTTCCCATCGTGTTACAGTTTTCTACAGTATTCAGTACAGCCGTATGCCATATAGTTTTGTAGCTTGGGAGCAATAGGCTGTACCATATAGCCTAGGTGTGTAGTAAGCCATCAAACTAGGTTTGTGTACATGCACTATATGATGTTCTCATAACGCTGAAATTACCTAATGATGCGTTTCTCATGGTGTTAAGAGACGCATGTCTATAGTATGCTCATGATATATACATACACATATTTTTTATAATGAACACTTGCATGCACACTAACCCTACTTGTTTTATATTTGGCTTGCTTATTGTGTTTATTCTCTCTTAAGCTTAGACTATAAGATTCTTGAGTATAGTACATTCCTTTTGCTTTATTTAAATCTGAATCCCCATTGCATAACAATTTTTCTAGCATACACTATTGAGTTGTAAAAATGAATATCTATATTAAAGTATATCTTAACTCTGGTCTCCCAACATGCCTTACACAGTACTTCAAATTTTAACAAATTATTTCTAAATCGAAATTGTAATACCCATTTTTGCATGTTTTATGTTAAATAATTACACTTTCATATTGATATTTAACTTCACCTTATATTTAACTTCATACATCTTTTTGCCTTTTTTCCTAAATAAGCTGTAACATTATAAGTACAAGAGTGACATCTAACATTTCATTTCATCCCTAACAAATTTATCTAAAATATTCCACAGAATTGTGGAGCTTAACTAACATTTAGAGATAATGCAGTCTGATTAGTCATACACAGGTCTTATAAATACCTGAAGTGCAGTGGAAAGGGCTATAAACCTAGGTTTAGATAAACGGCACTTTGTTTCTTCCTGAACTACATGTTGTGTGAATTTTAAAAAGTCAGTTTACCTCCTCTTTTCTCTTCCTTGTCTTCTTATTTGGAGGAAATCAACAGAGGAGACATACCACGATATACAACTTAAGCCATCTGGCTCCCTTCGTCCACCTGCCGTCCTGGCTGCGGTGGTCGCCGCAAAGCTCAGCAGCAGACGTGGCTGGTGGCTCAGACAGAACTCAACAGCTCTCTCGACTGGATTCTGCCCCACTTTGCCTCGCAGGGACTCAGACTGGGGATTGTCTTTGTAGTGCACCGTTTATTCCTGTTGGACAGTCTTCTCCCAGCTTTTGAATATTCCCTAAAACGTGCCCAACAAGAGGTAATTTCCTGGAAATTCAGCAACCATGCCTGATGAAACTGAGAAAAACTTGGGGAAAGTAGCCTCAAGTCCACAGTATATCACCAAGTTATTTTTGCTACATTTCAGCTGTATGCATGGTGACTCTAGAGTTGATTGTTTTGATTCCTGAAAAAAGGAGGAGCTCTCATTGTTGTCTCTGTCCTTGCTTTTCCCTCTGTTATATAATATATAGCCTTGACAAACTAAATCCTTAAAAAAAAGTTAATGATTTTCTAACTGTTTCACTCTTCTCCCTTGTATCTTCTTTTCTTCTCACTAATTCTTAAGAAAATGAAAAGCTGTATACTTTAAAAAATGCTGCATAATTTCATGTTAAATTCACATTAAAACTCTATTCTATAGAGTAGCACAGCCTCAAAGTCTCACCTTCATGAGTATAAGGGATATTGAACAGATAAGAAAGCAAGAAAATTTAGAAAAAATGTTACTTGTCCAACATTCCTTAATGCTCACATCTATTGTCCTGTTGCATCAATTTAAATATATCAAAAACTGAATATTACATTTTTAAAATTTCCCTTTTATAATTAATCCTCATATGTTACATTCTCCAGAAAGATTAATGCTTCTGGACAATTGGATCAAAGGACTTGTTCTCCAAATAATAAAAGTGGAATAAAATATTAATTATTTAAAACTATTAGCCTGTGTTCTATAAAAGAATGAGTTTGGCTGAGACTATGTCTTCTATCTAGATGATACTCAATTCCAGATTTGGTAAATACTCTTCCAAAAATAAACCCACTTGATTGTGTGTTAACACAGAATTTGTACCCAGGATTCATTGTTCCTATTGCCATTTGGCTGTCGCCTATTTGTTACCAAGCAAAGAAGTGAGAAAAATAAAGTTACCCAAGGATGCTCAGGAATGAAAACAGAACCTGACAAAAGCAAAAGATTGAGAATATCTCCAAGCATGACATTTTTATAAATCTTTTCTGGATTCCTATTTTGTAATAACAAATAATCCTACTCATTAACCATCAGAGGATAAATATTAAAACAGAAAAGTCAGTTGAGGACCAAGTAAATTACCTTAGAGGATTACGGTGTATTGGCATATAATCAACTGAAACTTAGTAATTGATTAATTCTCTAGACAATAAAATGCTATCTTTATGGTAGTGAAATTTAAATATGTACCATGACTTTAAAAACACAAGAATAGTATTATACTTTTCAAACCAAATGGAAGTACTAGAAAACAATCAAACAAAATGTTTTTTGAGATTATTATTTAATTTTTCATTTCTTGAAATAAAACCTTTAAAATTCCACTTAGATTTAATAAATAAAACAAAATGAAATAAAGTAAAAGTACATCTAGATTAATCTGTTGCCTGTCTGTAGTATTCATATGGCTTCAGAACTTAATATTATTCACACTTTAATTTTTTCTATAAACTAATAAATTATGTTACATATGGCATACAATAGTGTATTCATACTTAAGTCGAAAGAATTAAAGTCCCCCTTCTCTCTGCGTTGTATAGGCCAACATAATTAACTTCTTAATGTCTTTTTCCTCTTCAAAGTTAAAGGCAAGCCTGGCAAATATACAGGGTTTTTTTCAGTTTTAATATTCAATGCTACTTTTGTTGTATTGTCTTGTTGCCACTTCATAAGATTGTTTAAGGATATGCTTTTGACCTGTAGGAATTTTAGGCACCATCTAATAACACATACATAGCATAAACCTAATGATACAAGCCATGCATACATATATTTAAATCTCTGAGAAAGTTTGAGTTAGGCTATTTTTGTTATTTTAAGAAGTCACTAGGGCACTTTATCTCTGTGTGTGTTCATTTTTCAACTATAAAGCTAATATTAAAAGCAAGACTTTGAATGTTGCGTAAAAGAACAAACAATAAATCAGATACCACTTCATATATATGCAAAGACTTAATTGGATACTTGTAATCATATTTGAAAAAAAAACAAAAAACAAAAATAGAGAATATGTAGCTCTTCCTGATCAAATTAACAGGGAATTTTGCAACTTTATCAGACCTAAGTTTTCCCATTTCTGGAACGATTAATTGTAAGTGAAATATTTAGCAGAATGGAGCATATTTCTTTCATAAATGAATATGAAGATGTGTGTGTGCGTGTGTGTTCGTGTGCATGTGTGTGCACACGCAGGAGTCAGGAGAGGAACGATGACTAGGAAAAGAAGGTGGACAGAGGAGGCGAAACACAGCTTTCACCAACCAGTTTTCTTCATTAAATGAACTAACTCCACACAGAACCAACTTAAGGCTTAGTACTTAAGCCAAAATGTGATAGCTTGTCTTTTTCCTAACTATGGTAACATATAATAAAAAATAATTATAAGAAATAATTAATTATAATGAATAATGTAACCATATAATTCACCTCATAAAATATTAATTATGGGGAAGTAGGCTTTGCCCTGTGCTGCTGATGGAACTGTAATTGTACTGAGCCTTAAGGGAGCTGAAACTAAATTCTATGTGCATCCTTTAATCCAGCCAATCCTCTTTAGTAACTGGAGGAAATTAAGAGAATTTACATAAATCTTTATGTATAAATGTAACTCATCATAGCAACCAATACTGAATAAAATCAAAATTATGTAATTTTGTACACTATTCAAAATCACATCTACATTATATACATAATAAATGGTTTATGATATATAATTAAAATTGTTCATCTATTAAGTGAAAAACACCAGGTTATAAAATTGTCACTGTATACATATTGTCACTACAAAGTTATGTATTAATAGATAGAATCAAATGTATATATTATGGCAAAAAAGTATAGGTAATGCTAACCTTGTCTCTTAGTGATGGGAATTTGAGGTTTTTTTTGTTTTTTTTTACATTTCTTACATATTCAAGTTTTCCTTTATTGACACACACACACAAACACACATGCATATATACTGTTATGTATATATGTATATTTGGGTTTGTGTATCTATATATGTCTAGAAAGAAAGAGAAAGAAAATAAGAGAAAGAGAGAGATAATTACCTCTCCATAATGATCAATTTTGAGCCAAATAAACAATATGAAGACCTTTAAAAAATAAGAAAATAAATCTTTGGAGGATATATAATTTTGAAATTTTAGTAGTAACATCATGAACATAAGACTCCACAGTGTGTCCTAAGATTTTTGAAACTTTAATAAATATTGCATCTAAAACCTTTTAATCTTCCGACAGTTTCATTCGCTTTGGTGACAAACCATTTTTTTTGGTGGAAAAAATCTAAATAAGCTCATTTCCACAAGTGTAGACATTATTTTTTTCATATTTGAAAGTAGTAGGTAATCAATAGAGATGTTTTAGATGGAGAAGCTAAGCTATAGTTTGGTCACATAATTAATTCTTTGTCTTGTCCAACAGCTCCATTTTTGAGTCTTTGTATAACAATATAATGCAAAAGGGAAGAAACTTTCTTTTCTCTATGCCTTTAGTCTATCCCATGGCTGTAAACAATTGGTTATTTTGTGGATATATGTGTTCTCTTATTTGAATAGTTGCTCATGGGAGATGAGTTGAAATGGAAGATCATAGGATGAAGCTATGAGTACTCAAACTGGGTAAACTCAAACTAGGAGGGTCTCAGGTTAACCTAGAGTGACGGTTAGATATTGTGCATTTCAAAATGGACAGATCTCTTATTGGCCTACAAGTAGCATAATTTAAGAGTATTGTTGAACTATGTATTGTCACATAATTAATCTGTCTCAAACCATAAGATAATAAATATCCTAACTTTATCATAGAAGATTCAGGTTTCCATGAAGGAATTGGGTATTCCTACTGTCAATTATATTCAAAGAACCCCATTTTCAGGAAGGAAATAGGATGGAAACAATAATGTAAGGTAGGGAAAATATTCTTCTCTTTTTAGAGCAACCAAACCTGAATACTCAGGAACAGATGTGTTCAAAGTACTTTTCGGGGGTTAAGGGCTTGACTCTGACTATGAAGATCAACTCGAGGAAGTCAGGAATGATCCTATAAGACAAAACATGAATATATGAGAGAGAGAGAGCGAGAGAGAGGGAGAAAGAGAGAGAGATTTTCTTGTATTTACCATTTCCTTTAAATTAACCTTCTGTAAATTCTTATTAAGACCTGGAGGCTGGTCTTTCCTATTCAATGCTTGGGATCAGCACACTTTGGCAGTTTGATGAAAAGTTTCTACAAGAAGGTTGTGACAAAAAATAAGCAAACTTAAGCACCTGAGGCACCTTAAGAAACATCTCAGAGAATGTCTGCTGTGTGTATGTATGCGTCTATGTGTGTGTTTTCAGAATGGATAGACATTGGTAGGCATGGGTTTATTATTATAATTTGAACAATACATATAAAATAAACATAAAAGTTCATATTTAAAACTAAATAACTTGGAATGTGTGTTGATTTTAGGTTCACAAAATGGAGAACAAAGCGATAGTTTTCATATTAAGTAAGGTGGGGCACATTCACACTACAAACCTGAAAAATACTGTGGGGACTCTTTTCTGCCACTTAGCAAATTATTATAATGTTTCTTAAGCTATGTATGAGTTACATTTTTAGCCTTCACTTTATCTGTAGGCTTGAATTTAAATGTGCTTATAATACAAAGCATAAATCTTTTATAAAATCATAATTCTATCTGCCTATTGAATCCTCTCTCCCCAATTCAACTTTACACACACAGAGTCCCCAAAATGCTCCTTTTTAATTAATATTTATTAACCTTACATTTACAAATATTGTAGAAATGAAAAATGAATGAAGTTGCATTTATTTTAATTTGTTCTTACCTATACTTAAAGGCTAGTATTTCTGGATTTGTCCAACAAGGGTAATGTAACTTTTTAATCTTTTACCTCTTCCACTAGAGTCAATAATACTCTGGGTTTTATAAATTCATTATACTTCATTTTCTCCAAAAACAATACTCCCAAAAAGTAGATTTCATCTCTCAAATCTGTAATAATTTTAATATATCTTTGTTTCTAGTACACTGTGTATATAGGGGCTAATAATCTATATTTCCAAATAAAATGAAACCATGCTTCTAATTTTAGTTTTAAGTTTTTAATGATCATATCTACTACTATATTAATCTTTTTTTTTCTTTAACCCTAACCAGCCCCATGGACCAATCTGTATTACCAACGAAACCCTTTTTTGATAGCCCAGCTTTATTTTTATAGATGCCATTTAAATAATTCATCCGTAAGCCCATTTATTCCATAAATTAGTTTGCCAAGGGAATTATTAGAACCTTTATATATGAATAACTACTTTTCATTAAGGAGGGCAGTTCATCCAAATGCTGAGTGAGACTTTGTATTTCAAGACCTCACATGCAATTTACCGAGACATTTTCCTTTAAGTTAATCTGAGTAGATTTTTTTATGATATGCACATGCAGTTGGTAAGTTTTATATAAGTGAACCTAACCATCATTCTAATGTTAAATCTTAGTTAAATTTAATTTATTGATAATTATGTATTTTCTTCTGTACCATACACAATTTTCCAATATACCTCTTTATCCAGTGATAGTGGTTTCTCGGTTTGGTATCACTTTAACAATCAAATGTCTGATTTTCCAATTTTCTTAACTAGGTATGATACATTAAAAAATGAGATAGTAGAAATGATTATTATGTTAATCAGGTACTTAAGTCATTCACCTTTGTCTTACTTTACTCTTGGTCTTGTATCATATACACAATGAATGCTATGAAAAAAAATATAGAGCAGATGGCAGCAACTGTAATTTTAAAGAAGGGGCCAGCATAGGTAGGCTTCACTTAGCATGTAACGTTTAAGGAAAGGCTTGAGAGAAGTATAGAAGGCTGAAAACAGGAGTGCCAGTAGCAAGAGGGAGTAGTAGCTAGAGATACATTTAGACAAATAAGTAAAGACAGATCACAGAGGGCCCTGAGAGTTGTCTTAAGAACATTTTGTTTTATTTTGAATGAAATGGAGAGAGAAACTTTGAAGGTTCAAGAGCGAAAGAGTGACTTGATCTAATCTTAGATTTTATAGAATCATCCTAGTCTATCCCTAACATATTACCAAGGATAGGAAAGGTTAAGTAATTAATGGGGTTAAGTCACAAAGTTGATCCACAGCAGAGTCCTAAACAAAATACAGTCCATAACGGGTTATCTTGCAACAGTCAGCAATTGGGCATTAGCTTACCTGGTGACAAAACCACAATGACATGTCTTTTAGATATAATATTTTAAGTGACACTGAGGCTTATTGAGAGTCTATAGACTCAGTTCTCATTCCTCCTCCATCGGTTATTTAAAAGGAATAGGGAAATTATTTTAAGGAAACAGCCATGTACTTCAAAGAACCTTTAAAGTGCCTTAATATTATCTAAGGCACATTCCAGGCAAACTGGACTGTGTCTGACAAAACTGAGTCTTTGAATGTGTTCCTGTGGGGAAACTGTAGTGTGTACCCCATGCAATTACACTTTTAAATGTTTGAAATATAATTAATTCAATGAGATAACTTCCATAAACAAGCACAGAAGAAGCATTTAACAAAACGAAAATCTCTTTGAACCTTCTACCTTGGAGCTGACTTCTGATTTCTATATAACTTCCCTTTCCACTGGTTCTTAATAAGATTAGCTGCAGGATTTACTAGCAAAGGGCAAAGCCTGTTCAATAATATCCAACTGTTCACAGTGAATGTGAAATGGACCCAGATGGAAACATCTATTCTCACTTCTTGCAAATGCTTCTTCAATGCAACAATGTTTATTCTTGCAGCTTTTAAAAAGATGGTGCTGAGTTAAAACAGCAGAAGTTCTTTGGACAGTTCCTGTTGTATCTCTCCTCTACGTTGATTTCTCTCAGAAAGCACCATGGTACTAAAAATGAAAAAAAAATTAAAAAAGGTACTTTTTTAATATTGTAGGCTTTTTTCTACCAGGCATTCCCCCCTTCCCCCCTTTCTACAAGGTCCTGAGGCTAAACTTAGATTCGAGAACATAATTGAAGGAGAAAATCAAAAACCGGAAAACTTTCTAATCTGTTCTTCAGAACTATGTACATATGCAGTCAGCATTGAAAGTCCTGTTTGTTGAAATCATATTTTAATATCGACGTGCTGTACCGTTAGTAATGACTTTTTAAAAGCCTAGATTTAAAATATTCCTACTGGGTTAAGATAAATAAAGACATATGTAAATTTTGCCTTCAGGCCACTCATTCATTTGGTAATTTATGTACTAGAGAAACTAAAATAGTTAAAAAGTTTCCAGTAAGTCATATTTTTTCAAAGTAAAAGTAAGCTTTAAGTAAGTCTTATGTTTGAAAGGAACAAAATAATTTTTCTGTTAAGTAATAATAATTATAGTAAATACAGCCTGTCAATTTAAAACATCTGTAATGCTTAATTGGATCATGGATTAAAAAGAATGACTATAGGAAAAATTCTTGAAAGTTTGAATATGGATTATAGGAATGTGATGTTGCTTCATCAGCATTAAATTCCTTGAGGAGATCATTGTGTTATGGTTTGGTAGGAGGATGCCTTGTTCCTTGGGGATACATGGCTGAAGTTACATATAGGGAGAGGGAAAGGGAGAGAGAAAGAAATCAAATGTGGCAAAATGTTAACAACTGGTGAATTTAGGAAAAGGATATGTTATAGCTTTACCTTTCAGTTATCTCAGAATAAGGAGTTCATGAAAATAGTATTATTTATATGTCTTAACCATTCCTTCATTTGTTCAATCACCATTGAGTCAGACATTCCTGCAGATATTGGATAAGGAGGTAAGTTAGGTAAGAATGGGTCCCGCCCTCTGGTAGTGTACATACTACCAGGCAAGACGACATTAAACAAACACAAATAACTAAATTGCAGAAATCATAATGACTAGAGAGTGCTATAAAATATATTAATACGTCCAGAGACATTAACCTAGTTACACAAGGATCATATGGCTTCCTTGAGGGTATGACATAAATGGTGCCATGTGTAGAAAGGTGAGGGCTTGGGCAAAAGTGTTTCAGAAAGAATGATCAGCATGCAAGGAAGCCTAGGATGATGATGAGCCACCACTGAAAAATGTCTATGTGTGAGGGTTGATCGTCAGTGCGGGAATCTAACAAAAAATCTTTGGCCAACGTGTTTTCCCTGGCCATGGAAAAATCTTTGAGGACAGAGAGCACAAATCATGTCTTGCTAAGAGAAATATCCTCAATAATGTCTAATACATTCCCATGCAAAGAATATGAGTTCAACAAATTTTGTCGAATTGAGCAAAGTTGCGTTTTTTTTTTAAGTACAATATAAAATAATCACATTTTTCAACAGCTAAAGTATCCATTGAACACACCACATCAAGTATAATTTCAATGCAATAGCCTTGCAGTAAGCACCAGGATTGTGAAATATATCTATATTTTAGGAGCTATCACAAGTCTGGTTAATGCAACATAGCGTGAATTCATGAAAGTGTATTGGTAACTGAAAAGATAGAGAGAAAAAAAATTTTAGAAATTTTTAATTCTAATCCATATTATCTATAAAACAGTAGTTGTAACTTATTTGAAACAAAGCAAGAAAAAGCATAAATATTTATGTTACTTCAAAAATTAAATTTTTGAATTTATATGTGGAGTGAAAAAATAAATGATATCGAGCAAAAATTTTAGTAAGCAGGGCACATTGATTGCATTCCTACTTCAAAATAAAAATAAACACAAAATAACACAAACAAAAAAGTACACTCATTCTGGATGATCCTGTTAAATATGTTAAGCATATATGAGTCAATATCCTTGTCACTCCAGACTCTAAAATCTAGAATTAAAGTATAGTCAATAAAAGAAACATGAATTATAAATACATAAAAAGTCTCAATCTGCACAAAAGAAAAATTCTCAGGTGAGAATATATTAATAGTTTTAATTCTTGTTTCTAAACACAATTTTTGAAATTTTTTTATTTAGTAATTTTCATGTACTTTTTGAATGAATTGCCATTCTTCCTGTAGTCATATTGGTCTGGCAAATGAGAGTTCCTTTCCATTTTTACTCCCCTTTCAGGGCCACCCAAATCCCTGTCCCCAAATCTGTTTTTTTCCTTCCTAGTGAGAGAGGAAAGGAGGTATGAGCTAAGTTAGACTTTTATCTGTATCAAATAAAATATTTTCATTTCCGATAATGACAGCAGATTTACTCAACTCCTATTTCCCAAATATCAGTCTTCAATCTTGAACTGAAAAATAGAAATTAAACTGGAAAATAGATGAAAAAGAATATTGAAGAAGGGAAATGGCAGCTCAAGATAGGTAAAGTAAATACCTTAGCTTGTTTAAATGGATCTCTCCACCTATTGTATTGCCACAATTTTACACTATGTTCTCAGAACTGTAATTAAAGCTCTTTGAAATATAATGAAGAAACAACAATTAATGGAAAAATATTATGAGAATCCAACATGTGTTTTCTAAAAATAAATGAACCAAACAAACCTCATTTTAATTTGTAATAGTATTATTAGCTAGAAGATTATGGCAATGCTATAAATATTTATCTCTGATTTTTGAGAAAGCAATTTGTTTCATAATATATTTGATGTATGTTTACCTTTGGGAAATCATTTCACAAACTATCATATTATCTAGTAAATACGCTTAAGAAATATGAATTGATGATGTACTCCTCCCTAGCTGAATAATCTCATCCAAAGATAGTTGACATGACATTCTCTTTCAATTCTATACAAGTATATTATTTGAAATGGAACATAGATTTATTTTATGGGGCTTAAAAAAGCAGAATAATAATTAGCTAGTGTTTGAAGGTAAAGGGAGGAAAATACTTCCTTTAGTTCAAAATAAGAGAGAGAATTCCAAAAATTAGAATCCTCAAACAGTGGGGTGGGATATTTTGAAAAATCATGAGCTACTAGTCATAAAATAATCATGTAGAGCTTTTGGTTAGAGGTTTTTCAAAGGTTATAGACAGTTCTGCTCTAGGTAAAAATTTGGGATTGGGTAATCTTAACATCACTTCTATTTTCTTTTCTCTAAGAAAGCAAAACAAACATAACAACAAACAAACACAATATATATACTATATATCCATTACTGAAGATATGAAATGTCAATACACAAAATACAGCATTTAAAAGATATTAAATGCTAGATTTATGCTAAGGAAGAACAAAAACAGTTCGGTGCTAACTATCAGCCAATCACTTTGAATGTTTTATCTCACTTCTCACAAGAAGCAAGTGAATTTGGTGTCTGTGTCATTTGACAGATGTGAATATTAAGGTGAAAAATAGCTCAGTAACTTTCCCAAGTTCACACAGTGAGAGCGTGGAGTGTTTGAAGCTGGTGCAGCACGAACACATTCATATTTAAAGTTTAGTAAGATAGGCCTGAAAGTTAATGCTTTTTCTACAATATCAAGGAGCCTTATCAGCATCCTTAGGTGTCAAGAAAGGTGAATAGAACTTTCATACCTGTAGTAATAATCTGCTTCGGACATAAAATTTGGACTTAAAATTCAATGAAAAATAAGGTCAAGAGTAATATAAAGTATAAAATGGAATCAAGCAAATACCAATGCATGAGGCAGACTCTAATCACTATGGAGACCAGACAGTGGAGACACTAGGTTAGGCAGGTATTAATTGGAAAACCTGCCCGCAAGATCACAGTTTGAAACACATCATTGATACTCGATTTACATTCAGATATCTTAAGGTAATTTTAGTCCCCATAATTTTCCTTTTAAAAAGTATAAAACTTCTTCAGAGTAACCTATCCACTGCCAATTACTTTTCTCATCGAGTATTTTATTCTTCAAGAGGAATGAAGTAGAAAACATGTTTTATATAGGATGTCTCCTTTGACATATCAAGTAAAGTAATTCAAAATCTAATCATTCCTTCTCTTCCATGGCATAGAATAAAATGAGAAAAGAAAGAAAGAGAAAATTCTAAAATGAAGAACCCCTAACATTACAGTGCCAAATTAAAGTAAAACATAAATTATCCCAACAGTTTGAAGTGTAATAGCCATGAAATGGCTCATTGGATTTGTTTCAAAAATGCCCCCTCTTGTAGTTTGGATATTTGACCCCCAAACATCATGTTGGAATTTGATCCTCAACATTATAGGTGGGGCCTAATGGAGGTGTTGGAGTCATGGGGGCAGATCCCTCAGGAATGGCTTGGTGCCATCCTCAAGGTAATGAGGTTGTTGCTCTTTTAGTTTCCATGAGAGATTCCTGAGAATGGTTGTTAAAATGAGCTTGGCACCTTCCCTCTTTTTCTTTCTTCCTCTCTCGCTATGTGATTTCTACATACTGACTCTGCTTTACTTTTCACCCTAAGTGGAAGATTCCTGAGGCCCTCACCAAAAGCAGATGCTGGGGCCAGGCTTCTTGTACAGACTGCAGAACCATAAACCAAATACTCCTCTTTTATTTGTGAACTGTCCAGCCTCAGGTATTCCTTTACAGCAATGCAAACAACTAAGACATGCTCATGCTGTGTTCTTATGATTCATATGATCTCATCACCTTTCCACATTCGTTAATCTGGTGGATTCAAAAAAGATGAGAATGGCCCAGAAAGCATAAATGCCAAATATTTTTACATATGCTCTAATTCATGCATTTACAATTTCTTTCTAACATGAAGACAGCTATCTTCCTTCCATAAACCTTTCCTTTCCTGTGTTGGAACAATTCCATCTCTTCAACTCAAAGATCTCAAATCCACTTCCTCTAGCTCAGAGACAACTGACAATACTCTGCTCAATGACCCAAAAGACACTCTCCCCCCAAAAACGGTTTTAATCAACTCCTTGAGTCAAGAAAGCTCAAGATTCAGAATAGTGAAGAATTATAAGGAAAAAAAAGTTTTCATTCTTCAGAGACTCTTCAACTGCAAATAAATAAGTATAGTAAAACTTTTTTAAAATTAATATAGTTTATAAGAGCAGTATTAGGGTATGGAAAAATGAGTGGAAAGTATAGAATTCCCATATGTCCTTTACCCCCACACCCGGTTTCCCCTAGTATCACATTGAATTAATGTGTTACATTCATTACCATTGATGAGCCAATATCAACACATTATTATTAACTAACTTCAGAGTTTACATCAGGATTCACTCCTGGTATTGTGCATTCTATAGATTTGGGCAAATATATAATGACGTATCCAACATTATAGTATCATACAGAACAGAATCACTGCCCTAAAAATCCCCTTTGTTCCACCTATTTATCTATCCACCCAAACTCCTGGAAACAACTGATTTTTTTTTTAACAGCTTCTATATTTTTACTTTTTCCAAAATGTCACATGTTTGGGTCATTTTGTTTTTCTTTCTCATTCTAATGGTTTGTGGATTTTAATTGGTCTATTTAGGCCATTTACAGTGATTATTGATATAGTTGGATTAATATCTACAAATTCCTTACTATTTTCCATTCATTTCCCTTGTTCTTAGTATCTTGTTTGGTCTTCCACTCTTTTTCTGACTTCACTGGTTTTAATCAAGCATTTTATATGATTATATTTTTTCCTCTTTTAGCATACCATTTATTTTCATTTTTATTTTAGTTTTTTAGTTGTTGTCCTTGACTTCGCAGTACATATTTTCAACTCATCCAAGTCCTCTTCCAAATAAGACTGTGCCACTTTGTGGACAGTGTAATTACCTTATAACAAAGTATTCCTAATTCCTCTCTCCCATTCCTGATAATATTGTAGTCATTCATGTCACTTAACCATAAGTTATAATCACTAAATAATTATTGTATTATTTGTAACAAACTTATCTTTGTAACAAATTTATCTTTGTAAATTAATTAAGAAGAAAAAGATAATATTTTATTTCACCTTCATTTATTCCTTCTCTAATGTTCTTTCTTACGTAGATTCAAATTTCTTACCTACATTATTTTTTTTTTCTTAAAGAATTTCTTTTAATGTTTCTAACAAAGTAAGTCTACTACTGACAAATTCTCTCAATTTTTGTTTGACTGGGAAAGTCTTTATTTATTCTTCACTTTCGCTGGATAATTTCTCTGTGTATAGAATTATAGGTTGGTTTTCTTTCCAACATTTTAAATATTTCATTCTACTCTTTAAGCTTGCATAATATCTGAAGAGAAGTTGTATGTTTACTGTTTGCTGTTACCTATAGGTGTCAGAGGCAAAAAATTATTCTGGTGTTCCTCTTTTTGTCTCCTCTCTTTTTGGGTTTCCTGGAGACTTCTGCTTAATTGAGGTCCAGATGTACAGTTCCATCAGTCGTGTTTCCTGTTATTATACAGGGGTCCTACTGATGCGTAAGGTATGAGGTTAGGGGAAACCTTCTATAGTCCTATTATTAGAGCTTAGTCTGTCAGTTCACAGGTCATCCTAGATTTTAATCTTTGCACATGCTTTTCAGATTTTTTGTTTTGTTTTGTTTTTTCCCCACTCTAGGTGAGACAGAATAGCTAGAAAGGGATAGAGTTGAGTGTTTCCCTGCCCAAGTTAGGTTACCCCAGTTTGTAGACCACTAGTGAAATAGTTTATCTCGAGGCCAGGCCTCGTTACAAAGAACAAGATATTCTAGGCTTATTTCAAAACAGCTAATTTTCTCCTTCCCCTGCGGGAACAGAAGGAGATTTTTCTTCCACCTTCACTGTCAGATCCGGTAGAGCTCCTGGAGACAATACAGAAGTTTAAAGGGACTTCTAAATCTGAGTCCTCCTGGAGATTTTAACTCTCAAAATTACCCACACTGAGCCTCCAGCAATTTTTCAATTACCATTTAGTTTTTCCTACCTTGATGTGGGTTCCCACAGAGGTTTCTGCTCATGGGATTTTGCTCAGGCAAGTTGAGATTCTGTGTATCTACCTGCCTGTCTTTCCAATTGTGGGGGCAATGGTTTGCCCTGTGATCTCAGTTCTCTAATAGATCTAAGAAGACTTATTGATTTTAGGTTTGTTTAGCTTTTTTCTTGTTGTGTGGATGGAAGGGATGATTTCCAAGCTCTTCACATGGGGGACCGAAACGGAAGGCTAAAACATTTTTCTTTACAAGTTTTACGTGACATTTTAGGCAATTCACTATTTGTTCTAGTGTTTTTTTGGCTAGTGTGTTTTATTCTGACAAGCCTGTCTGGAATCCTTAGAGAATCTTTTAGGTTCCTGCACGTGGTATATAGTGGAAAGACAGGGAAGACATAGGAAAAAGGTACAACAAAGAGGAAGAATGGGTGAGTTGCCAGTGTTGAAACAGTGGAGACAAAACAGAAATTTATCCCACTCACTGGGAGAAGAATATAACAAAATCACAACAGCAGAGAGTGACCATGCATAGATGTGCATTGGACGGACACACACACACACACACGCACACACACATACGTGAGCATTTTAATGAGAAGTTGTGATGTAAATGCCAAATAGTGAAAAGACTAGTCTAGAATGATGCCATTTAATTTCTATGAATATGAAAAGTTGACAACATTCCATTAAAAACAAATATAAAATGTTCAAATACTTGCTCTTACGAAAGTCAAGAAAAAATTTATTTCAGAATCAAGAATAGGCTACGAAAAAATACACTTGGTTATCTAACATTTTGACACAATTTTTCTTCATTCCTAAGATTTAAATTTAATAACCTATAATAGTGTGGTAAGGATCTATAATATTCAGAAGTCATAAAAAGTGGTTACAATATAAAATACAATCAAAAACTATTAGGTAAAAAAAACAGAGTCAAGTGTATATAAATTAGCTAAAACATTTCAGAAGTTTTAATTATATTATGAGTGAATAATCAGATTCTATTACTTGCTATTTATAATTTTATGTATTGAATTCTATTTCAAATCCTTGTGTGTTTATTATATATTTTAAATGCATCACATATTGTTATTCCTTGTAATTTCAATACATTTTATGTTAAAGTTTGGGGTTAAAACAATAACATTTTATGGTTAAGGAAGCATACATTTAAAAGGAAAACAATGGCTTGATAGCATTTGTAATAAAACTCAAATGCTATAGTAAAAACTAAATGCTAATGTGATCCCTTACTATGTATAGTAAAAGAGAAATATTATTATTGGACAGTAAGTGCATAGAGATTGAAGCGATCCCCAAGGACTGACTTCAAAGCCCTTCAAAACCTTAGCATGTTTCTCTAATTTCCTTGGATGACATAATCACCCGCAATTTGTAAAGGAAATGGCTCTGGTTTTAAATCCAAAGAGACACTGGGAAAATGTCTTGGGAAGCATAGACTTGTGTTTCTCCACTAAATGCTCCGTTCCTTGGCAGCATGAAACCATCCTCTCTTTATCAGCTGGTGATGCCAATCAGGGATGCAGACGATCTGTCTGAAGTTCAGCCAAAAGCTCATCTTGCTAATGCCTCCTGGCTTGCTAGCAACTAAAGGAGCTTTTATTTCATGCTTATGCTGACCATAAAGGCAGGACCTTCATGAGTGAGGGCCTTACAGTTCAGCTGAAACCACGGATCCAACAAATGAAGAAATTGTTGAATTTGCCAAGAGTCAGGCAGTTTTTTGACACCTCACAGTCAGAATACCATTTTCTAGACTCTTTCATTTTCTCCTCTCTGATTGACATATACTACACCATCAACAGATGCACAGTTCTTGGCAAAGAGATGATAGCAAAGCCACTAGAGAATAAGATAGTCTGATGATGCATTCCTGCTGGCTTGTTTCTCTTTATTGAAGAATAGTAAATCTCTTTTTCTTCAAGTAACAAGTAATTGAAATTATTTTTGTTTTAAGCCATCCAGGCAAAAAGATAGTATTAATACTATTACTAAGAAAGGCAGATGGTTAAATACACAGTAGCCAAACCAAGTGCAGTGGCGTATGCCCGTCGTCCCAGCTACTTGGAAGACTGAGGCAGGGGGATCGTTTGAGCCCGGGAATTTGAGACCAGCATGAGAAACATAGCTAGACCTGTCTTAAATAAATAAATAAATAAATTAATTAATTAAAAATGCTTAGTAGCCAAAACAGATACAGAGAGAAAAATAGTGTCCTATTCGAATGTAACAGCAGTCCTGAGCAGTGTTCCTGGCACATAGAAGTACTATTTTGTTAAACTCATTTCACTGGGTGATGAATGGAAGATTTTTACCTCAAAAAATTGTATTAAAATATAATTTCTTTAAGAAATCTAAAGAGAACTGACTGGTTTCTGCTTCTCCCAAAGCCACCTTCAAAATATTTCTTGACATAATAACTAGAGCGATCCTGCTAAACAGACCTCATCATCACTGCTCTGCTCCATAGCCTCCAACATGTCCCTCCTGACTCAGAGCCAGGCCTTTCCTGTGCAGCTCGTGGCCAGTCTTTGTGACCTGGCTTTCTAGTATCTCTCTGATCTCCTGCAGCGCCGCAAACTTCATTGACCTGCTCATCTTCTCACTGTTCCTCTGTCAGACCCACCGGGGTCCTACCTCAGGGATTTTGCAAATGTTCTTTCCTCCACCTGGCCTAGATAGCCACATAACGTTTTTCTCTCCTTTCTTAGGCCTCTACTTAACTACCACTTCCACGAGGGAATCTTTCCTGACCACTCTATTTAATATCATAAACTCTCTCAATCCTGCACTTCTTTCACTTCTTGGCTTTATTTTTCTCCATAGCACCTATGCTCTAATATGATTTATATTTTACCAGTACTTATTTATCTGGTTTATGGGTTGTCTATACCAGTGGTGGGAAGACTGGGGTCCACAGGCCCTATCTGGCCCTCCATCTGTTTTTTATAAATTTTTGTTGGAACACAGCAAACACATTCACTTACGAATCATGTCTGGCTGCTTTTACATTCTAATGGCAGAGGTGAGTGATTATGACAGGGGCCACATTGCTTGCAAAGCCTAAAATATTTCTATAGAAATAAAATATTTTTCTACAGAAGTTTGCCAATCCCTGGTCTGTGCTAAGAGCAGAAACTTGTCTGCATTTTTGACTACTATATTCCTGTTGCCTAATATATTCCTGGCACATGGTAAGTGCTCAATATATATTTTTTGAATGAGTAAATGAGCAACTCTTCTGCTTTAATCTTCAAGAGAGATAACTTTAGAATCTCAGCTGCAGCACTTACTGCTTTTTGACCCTGAATAAGTTACTCGTGATGGTTAATTTTAGGTGTCAACTTGAATGGATTAAGAGGGATATGCAGTTAGCCAGTAAAGTATTGTTTCTGGGTATATATATGAGGGAACTTTTGGAAGAGATTGGTATTTGAATCAGTGGATTGAGGAAGGAAGATCCCCCCTCAATGTGGGCAGGCACCATCCAATCAGCTGAGGGCCCCAGACAACAAAAAGGCAGAGGAAAGATGAATTCTCTCTCTGTCTCTCTTCTGGAACCGGGCCGCCCTTCTTCTCCTGGACATTAGTACTCCAGGTTCTCTGGCTTTTGGATCCCAGGACTTGCCCCAGCCCCTGCCTGCACCCAACACCAGGTTCACAGGCCTTCACATCATCAGTTACCTTGGTTCTGGAGCCTTCGAACTTGCACCCAGCCATGCTGCCCGCTTCCCTGGTTTTTCAGCTTGTGCATGGCCTATCAGGGGACTTTTCAATCTCCATAATCTCATGAGCCAGTGTCCCTAATAAATTCCATCTGCCATGTTTATCTACATACCAATCCGTCGATCTAGTTATGCTTCTGGTTCTGTCTGTCAAGAACCATAATATATCACTTAATAATTTTTTAAACTTCCATTACTTCATTGCACATGGGAATAACAAAATAACCTGCCATATTTAATCTCAAAGTTAAATAAATCTATACATAAAGTGCTTATATTAGTAACTGCCACAAGACAGTACTCAACAAGTGTATCAGCCTTGGTAGGGAATGTTACTGCTGGTAGTAAAACACAGGTGAAGAAGTGATATTATGTCCTTGCATTTCTGATTCAAAAAAAGTATTATTTTGAAGTTTAAGAACTTTTTTGTCAACTACTCCTTTTTCCTTGTAGTTGGCTGAGAAATAAATCCTATTTTTAAAATGTATTTACCATGAAATAAATCAAGAGACAAAATAGTATGAAGAGAAAAAAGAGAGAATAATGAAAAAGGCTAGAGAAGCAAATAAAGTTATTGCCTAAAGAAATAGTAAAAGGAATTGTTTGGAATTAACTATAACTTCCATTTTTTAGGTATCTAATATGTGCCAGTCAAAATATATAAAGATGTGCATGGACACACATATACATATATTGTATATTACATAAGTATACATTATACAAACATATATATATATTTATAAACATATATATATGTATACAAGTTTTCCTATGACTGTTATCACAAACTGCAACAAACTGGGTGATTTAAGACAACAACAGTTATTATCTGATAGTTCTGGAGGTTAGCAGTCTGAAAGTAGCATAACTGGAGCAAGATCAAGTTGTAGGCAGGACCACACTGCTCCGGGAGGTCCTAGGGTAGCTAGAATTCATTGCTTCTTTCTTCCAGCTTCTAGTGCCTGCCAGCATTCCTTGGTTTGTGGCCACTTGGCTATAATCTCTGCCTTCCTAGTCACATGGCCTCTTCCTCTTCTGTGTGTTTAATCTTCCTCTGTCTCTGTCTTATGAGGACTCATGTGATTGCATTTAGAATCTACCTGAATACTCCAAGATAATTTATCTCATGATTCTTAATCACATCTTCAAAGAACCTCTTTTCTTATAAATTAGCATTTATAGTTTTGCAGTTTCCATGGATTAGTACCTGATATCTTTGTATCTTTCTGTGACCATTATTCCACTGAAACTGTGTGTGTGTCTGTGTATAATTTACTTCAATGAACTGGTTAGTATCCCCTCTCACCCATTTTGCAGGTGTGTAACCTATTTTCATTTCGGAAGTAAATAAGCCGCCTAAAGTGATGTAGGTAGAGATGGCGCAGATGTGATTGAAATATTTACCTCTTCTGTGCTTTTCAAAAAATCTTTAGCTTGAACTTTGCATTATCATCTGTTCTAGAATGAATATTTATTTTAGTTATGGGGCTATAAAGACATAAAAAAATCAGCAACAAAAGAGTAATAACTAGCATTTCAAACAGGCAATAATTAGCTTCCCATTGGTTAGCTGAGTTTGATATATTATTAATATTTTTTCTTTTAATTGAATTTTTTACATGGAATGTGCAGCAAATATGATTGAAAAGAATGTGATCTTATTTCTCACTTTCCTAAAAATTAAAGAAAATCTTCTCATATTCATGGACCTTTAAAAACAGATATGGTTAGGAATAGCAAGATAAAAACCTCATGCGCGCGCACGCACACACACACACACACACACACACACACACACACATCCCAACACGTATTTCAGAACTTTGTCTCTCGCATGCTACAACAGATACACCTACTCCTGCCCTCTGGGTATTAGTAACCCAATGTCATGTAAACTTCCTTCTACTTTTGTAAGTGTCATAATTTCTAAATAAAGGCCATTTGCCTTGCTCTAGTAAATCAACTGCAATGTCATACAAATTTATCCTGTCTCGGAGAGATGGCTAATTGTTGATAAATCCTACAATGTCATCTGTACATCCCCTAGGAATATAAAGTGTTTCAGAGAATATAAAATGTTTTCATCCATTATTCTCATGCCAATTCAGGAGGAAAAACGTATTTTAAAAGTTGTTTGCATCACAATTACAGTTTCTCAACAGTAAGCTCATATTCTCTTATTGCTCTCTAATTACTACTCAGGAAGCAGATTATGTTCCATTGTGTTCTAAAGTAGCTTTAACTTGCTGGATTGCTTATCAATATAACCAGCTGTTCAATGGTAGATCCAGTGATGACAGCGTTTTTAATTGCTTTTTTTGTTTGGCTAAGTAAGTTCAGATGGTCACTAATTAGTTCTGCCATGCAGAGATAGTTTTGTTATGAACAATGCAATCAGTGTTTCATTGAAAAGACAACTGTCCTAAGATCAACACTGCTTAATTATCCCTATGAATCCATCCTCAGTTTCTTTATTTGTTATAGCTGTCATGAGTAAGGTGACAGGAATTGAGCAAAACTGCAGCTTAAAAGTATGCTTCCATCCATGCATAAAATGATTCCTCATTTTCCCCTGCCTAAAAGCATTCAGTTGAAGCAAGTCATAAAGACTTATTCTTTATTAAGGTTTATACAATACTTTGGCGCACCACAAATTACATGAAATTATAAGATATAAAAGTAAAAATATTTTGGTTTTACATTGTACAGTAAGTTTTACACACACCTATTAACCTCTTTAAAGTTAGTCCACTTGGAAAAGCAGAGATTCTTTCCAAACAAATAGAATAAGATATTTTTAAAAGCTTAGACAGATAATAGAATTTAGTGAGATAATGGCACAAAATGAATCAAAATAAATATATTTGATATTTTATATAATTCTCCTTTGTTCTTCATAATTTTTTTAGAATATGCTGTCTTGGTGCCTAAAAAATATGAGAACTCAAAAAGAAAAACAAAGAAAAATCTCAATATACTATATGCCATAAGATACATTTTCATTCCTTATTCCCATGTCATTCCACTTAGTGAGCAATTCCATTCTTACAGAAAAAAAAGTCTGTACAGGCAAATTTTTGTGTATTGTAAACTAGAGAAAGTAGTAATGTATGCCTTTCTGAGAGTAATATAAAGATCTAAGTTTCTTATCTATTGTTTTAATTTTTTTTAATTTTATTTTTTATTTCAGCATATTATGGGGGTACAGATGTTTAGGTTATGTATATTGCCCTTGCCCCACTTAAGTCAGAGCTTCAAGCATGTCCATCCCCCAGACAGTGTGCACCGCTCCCATTAGGTGTGTATATACCCATCCCTTCCTCCCTGCTACCATGCGCCTGACACCTGATGAACATTGTTACTATATGTGCACTTAAGTGTTGATCAGTCAATACCAATTTGATGGTGAGTACATGTGGTGCTTGTTTTTCCATTCTTGGGATACTTTACTTAGTAGAACGGCCTCCAGCTTTATCCAGGATAATACAAGAGGTGCTAGATCACCATTGTTTTTTGTGGTTGAATAGTACTCCATGGTATACATATACCACATTTTATTAATCCACTCATTTACTGATGGGCACTTGGGTTATTTCCATAACTTTGCAATTGTGAATTGTGCTGCTATAAACATTCGAGAACAGGTGTCTTTTTATAGAATGTCTTTCTTTCCTTTGGGTAGATACTCAGTAATGGGATTGCTGGATCAAATGGTAGTTCTACTTGTATCTCTTTAAGGTATCTCCATATTACTTTCCGCAGAGGTTGTACTAGTTTGCAATCCCACCAGCAGTATATGAGGGTTCCTATCTCTCTGCATCCACACCAACATTTATTGTTTTGGGACTTTTTGATAAAGGCCATTCTCATTGGAGATAAGTGATATCTCATTGTGGTTTTGATTTGCATTTCCCTGATGATTAGAGATGTTGAGCATTTTTCATATGTTTGTTGGCCATTAGTCTCTCTTCTTTTGAAAAGTTTCTGTTCATGTCCTTTGCCCACTTTTTAATAGGGCTGTTTGATTTTTTCTTGCTGATTTTCCTGAGTTCTGTATAGATTCTAGTTATCAGCCCTTTATCACATGTTTAGCATGCAAATATCTACTCCCATTCCGTAGATTGTCTATTTTCTCCAGTGATAGTTTCTTTTGCTGTGCAGAAGCTTTTTAATTGATCAGGTCTCATTTATTTATTTTTGTTGATGGTGTGATTGCTGTCTGGGTCTTCTTCATAAATTCTTTGCCTAGGCAAATGTTTATATAAGAGTTTTTCCAATGTTGTCTTCTAGAATTCTTATGGATTCATGCCTTAGGTTTAAGTCTTATCCACCGTGATTTGATTTTTGTGAGAGGTCAAGAATGGAGATCCTTATTCAGTCTTCTACATGTGCCTATACAATTTCCTCAGCACCATTTATTGAATAGGGATTTTAATAGCACATTAAATGCCTATCGAAATGGGTACATGTTTATGTAATTTTATCACTTTGGGTGATATAGGCAAGGAGAGGCAAAATCATTCAGAACAAGCAATTATACTGAAGACAGAGGCTGGAGTAAAACTGAAAGGTTTATGAAGGTTCCTTGAATTTTGAATGAACATTGAAAGAACAGGTGGGTTTTAGTAGGCCCAGAGCCTCCTAAATTATTACCTGTTACAGAAAATAAAAACCAGAACAAAAAACTAAATGACAAATGGCCAATGATCATATGGGGAAACGTTTGGCTGAACCAATAACTGAAGTCAGCAACAATTTAAAATATGATGCAATTGTTCACCTAGTAAATTTGGATATATTAAATGCCAATGAGGAATCAAGGAATCAGGCAGACTCAAGTGCCGTTAGTGAAAGCGTACATAGTTACAAACTACACAGGGAAATTTGAACGTATTTAGCAAAATTCTGTTTAGATTTTTCTCTGCCATCTGATTTCTGAAATTCTGTGTTAGGCAAATACTCTCAAAAATGTATAAATATTTTTCTACATAGTTTTACACCAACGGTGATGTTTATAATTACAATAACAACAACAAAAATCTAATTATTCTTCAATACATGTATGCTCAAACTATCGTTTAACCACAAAGTAAAACTCTATAGAGCTTTTAAAAAATACACAATGACATGGGATTTATGGTACTCAATTTTTTTACTGAATTATATTATATTGAATGAAAGAAAAGTTATTACAATGAAGCTATTGCAGTGATAAATATAGTAAGAACTTACATTTTTGGAAACTTATTATGTACTAGCATCTGTGCCTAACATTTGGATGTGTTATTTTACTTAATATAACACATATTGAGCTATTATACATAATCATTCTTAATATTATACAAATTTATCATGTAAGAAAACTGAGAGGTATAGTGGTCACATTTTCTTGACAAAATTATACTTTCAAGTGTCAGCAAAGAAAGAATCAAACCTATAGCTGTCTAGCCTCTTGAGCTCAAGTTCTTCACAAAAATATATTTAGCAGTTCACTCTAAATAGAGGAACTATGGGTGATATTAAAATGTTATACATTTTTATAATAAATGAAAATGGACTTCACACAACAAAAAAGATAGGTAGACATAGGACCAAATACATAAGTGAAGATGAGCTTCAGAATATTTTCATTAGTCCTTGTGTGGAGATTCATCTTCCCTCAAAACATACATAAAGTAAAATGAGAGATGATTTAACCCCTTCACGCAAAGAAAAATCTGTGCTTTTTACCTTCTATGTTCCTAGGCATTGTTAAACAGATAGTTGTATTTTCTGTGGAAACCTGGAAAGGTTATGTAATGAACACTCAGAGCTATTCCCCATTGTGGCATTTAAAAATAACTAGAAAGTACTTTTTGTCATTTTTCTGGCTGTACGGTTTATAGAAATTAAACAAAAATTTTTTCACAGAAGACCACTGTCATTAGAAGTAGCTTTCAAGTTTTTACCTCATAACTACAGGTCATTTATCCTAAGCCACCACTGACAATTGGTTTATTTTTGTCAATATTTTTCTAGCATAGCAAATTAATGTCATGGCATCCATCTTTCTGTAAATAATTGCATTGAAACAGTATATGTACATTTGATGATGTGAAATGCTTTGAGACGATTCCTGAAGGCAAGGATTGCCATATAGCCTTAATCCTTTGAGGACAATGTAATTGAAGAACACTGTTGAATTGAGTTTACATTCTGACTACAAAATTTCACGTGATGAGTGATTTACATGTTTCATTGAATTCCTTTGTTGTGAGTTCAATGCTGAAGTACACACCCTTGTACTCTCATGTCTCCACACTGCCACACCCCTAGAGTATCCACTGTGCTCTTGGTATATACCCTGACATTAGGGCAGGTCACCTGGATTTTCAATGGGAAAATTTTGTATGGTTATATTTAAGACCTTTATTCAATTCCCACATTTCCTGCAAAGGCTTTGAAGGCTGCATGACTGTTAGTGGTTTCTCTCTTTAATTTGAGCCCACAAATTAAATTTCTGGACCTTCATCTACATTAAATATTTTAGCAGCTTATTTTATTTTGTCTCACCAGTGAAGAATTTGATAGAAACTATACCTTCCCTGAAACTCTATCACAGAAATGAGGTCTTCTCTTCTTTTCTCATATTAGCGTGGAAGAGAGCAGAGCCTTCCAGGCAACGAAGTTTTCCGAATCTAACATTCTTTATCTGTTATTTCCAACTGTCTCTCAAATCTTCTTATTAAACATGAAACACTGATAAGCCCTTGACAAATTTGTTTTTGGGGAGATAATGCATCTAGGTCTAGGGGACACAGGTAGGATAGCCATCATTCCCTGCGTTGTGGTTTGTGACTTCACCTCTACAGGCAAAATATTAAAATAATATTATATATCAGAAAATTCTCCTTTAGCCCTATTTCTCAGATAGCCTGCTACATGTAAGAAAGAGACTGGTATAAGGGCAGAAATTAAAGGAACAAATACAGTGTAAACCTGATTCCTCCAAAAATTAAGAAAAAAATGTATTTTGTATTTGTTTTCCTATTTCCTAAATTAGATTCTGATTTTTCATTAGTCAACATTGACTCATATTATTTCTCTTTCTGTTCTATGGTGTTGTTCTTACTACTTCCAATTTCCTCATCTGCAATTAGGCTTAATACTGGGTCACCGCGATAAGAAAAACTATCCCGGGACTTATACCAACTGGACTCTGTGCAGATTTCATTTATTCTATTTCTGTTATTCAAATGACATATTTGGGGAAGAATGCAGTCTGTGGAGAGAGACAGAAAGCTCTGTAACTACACAAATAAACCAAATTGCCTTGATATTTTTAAACCATATCTACTTCTCATGATTAAATTCATGGTTTAAACAGTAATATGATAACAATAATAGGAATAAAAATAGAAAAAAGACTTACAGAGGTTTCTGTTGCTTTGAGGAACCAGAACTTAAAGTTATTTACTTAGATTCATTTTTGGTATTTAAACATCTCAAAAAATGAATGTGTGGTAAAATCGATATGTCAGATACCACTGTGTAACATAACTGCTTACACTTTTGTTCAATTATTTCCCTTATATATTTCTTACTTGCCTGCCATAGCATTGACTCCAGACTTCAATTGTTCGTTCAAATTTGGTAAATGTTCATTGACTACTCAACCAATTGATCAATGCATGAGATCTGTAATTGTTATTGGCCACTTGGAACAGCATAACATAACTCATAATTTTCTCCTCTCAATTCATTATCTAGAATTCTTTTCTAACTCTACATCCACATAAGAATACGTATAAAGATATGTCACCTACAAAGGAAATATTATTTGGACACCAATAGTTGGCAAAAAGAGTAATAGCAGAATGAGAATCAACTCTTCTTTATGGGAGTAAGTGCCCTTTAGCTAGCTGTAAGTCTGAGTGGGTCACCGGGGACTTATCTTGCCATCAGAGTGGTAAGATAGAGAGGACTCCAACTTGTCATAGACCTACAAGTTAATTTCATGAAGTAGGTTTTCATTCTAATGGGATTAAAAATCTGAATTGCATGATACCAATGTGGAATATTAGAAGACTTTTAACATATTGCTAAAATAATGAGGAGGGGTGTGTACATGCGTTACTTGGTGTGTGTGCGTGTCTATGTGTGTCTGAATTTAATTATGTTTCCCAAAAGATGTATTTATGTATTTTTACTAAAATTTAAAAATATATTAATTTTGAAATAAGAATGAGCTTTCTAGGAATACTAGCTATTATATTATCCTTAAGTAATAAAATAAAATATTTAGCGCTATGGTCACATCTTGAGAGCCATTGCTTGAATTAGGTAATGCAATGATGTTAAACCGTGGAGAAAAGCAATGGAGATTTTTAGTGGGCAAAGGTTTATTACAGTGAAACTATTGGGAATTTGCAATAATGTAAAAGCTTCCCTTCAACTTTCTGCTGATCTATTGGAATGGAAAGATAAATGTCTCTGTGATTTATAACACTGGGCATAGAAATCGAATAACATTTTGAAAC
>RJWJ010007584.1:18414-56996 GCA_004363605.1 Indri indri | reverse complement strand
GAAAATGATAGATAATAATAAATGCAATTTATAATAATAGTAAATAAAAATTATTTGATATCCTTTTAACATAATCTAAAATAATGCAGTTCAGGTGATTAACCTTTAGTATATTACTAGAAATTTAACTAGATTCAGGGACTGGATATTCTATGAAGGCAAGCATTATAGTACTTTTTTATATAGTATCATTAATGCCGGCTATAAAACTAAATATGTAGCAGGCCACTGGTAAACATATTTTGGATAAATAATCTAGAGGATATATGATAAACTGATATTTTAGTGCATTTTCCTCAAATATTAAGTATCTCACATGGAGTTCTAAAAATAATTTTATGTCAAACCCTTGAAGATTGAGATATTATTTGAGAGAGGACATCATCCATTAATACTATGAGTCTAAATAGATAAACAGATAGATGAAGGACCTTATTAAAAGTATATCACATATTTTAAATAAACTTTAAATTTTAGAATTTTTAACTTTGAGGTTTACAGAAAAAACGTAAAGATAGTACTATCAGTTTTCATACGACTTATACCAAATTTTCCCATTATTATTATTGTTTTACATCACTCTGCTACATTTGTCACCATTAATAAACTAATATTGATACGTAATTATTAATTGAAGTGCCTACTTTATTCAAATTTCCTCACTTTCTACCTAATGTCCTTTTTGTTTGTTTGTTTCAGCATCCTATCCAAGATACAACATGACGTTTAGTCAGGGCTCCATAGGCTTTTTTGGCTATTACGGTTTCTTAGATTTTTGTTGTTTTTAATGACTTTGACAGTTTTTAGGAGTGCCGGTTATATATTTTGCAGAATATCGCACATTTGGGATTTGTTTAATTTTTTTTTGTCACGATTACACTGAGGTTATGAATCACATTGAATAGCATTTACATTGAATTGGGTATTACATTGTTTTAGGTATTAGGTATTACAAGTAACCGAGAGATGAATTAAAAGTATATGGGAGGACGTGGATGTGCATAGGTTATATGCAAGTAAAATGGCATTGACTTTAAGGGACTTCAGCATCCACCAGTTTGGGTGTGGGAGAGGGTTTTTCTGGAACCAGTTCCACATGTATCCTGAGGAACACCTGTTTGTGCATCAAAAATAAAGGACTGGGGAGTTCTGTACTCCTTCCTTTAAGGGAGAATATCTACATATTTATTTAGAATTCTGTTGCAGGAGGGATTTGTCTCTTCTACTCATTTATTCATGTATTTAATCATTTATTTGTATCATTCTGGATTCATTCTGCACTCATGGATATTTATTTTACCCATTGATCTATAATCCAATACTACTTTATTGATTTAGTTGATCCAATTGTTCCTGTTTCGTTATCAGGAGTTCTCTCTTTTGACTTCTGTATACTTTTGAACATACTCTTATTATTTTGTGTAGGTGTTTTAATTTTTTTTTGGGGGGGGGAGTTGTTTGTTCATTCAGCACTCTCTTACTTTATGGCACTACAAAGTGCTCCAGGATCCATTGTGTATTTTGTGATCCAACCTTAAAATTAGTCATTTCTCCAAGGAGCCCTGGTTCTTTTAATTAAAGAATAGAATTGGAAACCAAGGTCTATGTTTGGTTGTTGCCATGAGCATGCCATGGCTTCTAGGACCTCTCAACTGATGGAACAAAGAAATATATGTGTGTGTATTAACCCATGTATATACACAATCTATAAACATTTGTGTATGTAGCCACTGGAACCTATGTTAAGCTCTACATGAGTTTATACTGTGATCTCCAACTCTATTTCATTACTGAATTGATAATTCTACCCTCATCCTTTTGCTTCTGTGTAAACTCTCACTACAGTTGTGAGAAATGAGGCTTCTGTCATTTGTCATCCATTTACTTATTTTTCAATACCAGCATACATGTATAGCAATATTAGATTTGATAACCGAATTTTAAAAGTTCTTTGAATATTTTGGATCCAAGAACTGTATAAAGTACGTCTTTTGAAAATATTTTCTCCCAGCTTGTGACTGGTCTTGATTGTCATAACTGTCTTTCAGAGGATATAGCAATTTTTTTAATAGTAATTTTAAGGAAGTCTAACTTATCAACTGTTTTCTTCCATATAGATTGTGCTTATGATGTGTTAACTACAACCTAATCACAAAACCAAAGGTCATCTATATTTTTACCTATGTTTTCTTTAAAGATTTTTATATTTTGTATTTTAAACTTAGGTCTATGATCCATTTTGAGATAATTTTTATGAAAGTTGTGAATTTTGTGTTAATTTTCATTCTGGATTTTGGATGTGGATGTCTAATTTTTTTGGCAGCATTTGTTGAAAAGACTATTCTTTCTCTATTTAATTGCCTGTGTGGTCTTTTGCCCCAGATGAGTTGACTATATTTTTGTCGTCTATGATTTCTGTCTTCTATACCACTGATTAGTCTTTCAATTTTTTCCCCAAAACCATGCTTTCATGATTAATGTAGCTTTTATATTAAATCTTGAAATTGTCAGTTTACCAATTTTTATTTTCTGTAGTATTTTGTTGGTTATTCTGCGTTCTTTGACTTCCCTTATAAATCAAATAGGATCAGTTTGTCAATATCCACAAAATAGCATTCCATGATTTTTGACTGAGTTGGTGCCGAATCTACAGCTAAAATAGGAAAAAAATGATATCTAACAATATTGAGTGTTCCAATCCAGGAACATGGAATATCTCTTCACTTCTATCTTCTTTGATTTATTGGATTAGAAATTTGTAGTTTTGTATATATTGATGCTGTACATTTTTGATAAATTTGCACTTAGGTATTTTGTTTCTTAAGGTGCTATTGTTATTAGTATTTATAATTTCAAATTCAAGTTGTTCATTGCTAAATATAGAAAAGCTATCTTCAAAAAATATTAACAATGAATGCTGTAACTTTGCATTATTTGCTTATTAATTCTAGGAAATTTCTCGTCAATTCTTTGGGTTTAGACAACTATATTATTTGTGAACAAAGACAGTTTTGTTTTCTTCCCAATATGTATACATTTTATTGCTTTTTCTCATGTAATAGACTATCTAGACCTTCCAATAAAATATTGAATAGAAGTTGTGAGAAAGATGATATCTGTGCATTGTTTTACATTTTAGGGGGAAAGTGTCTTGTTTCTCATCATTATGCACAATATTAGCTGTAGGTTTTGTAGATGTTCTATTTCAAGTGGAAGAAATTGTCCTCACTCTACTAGTTTTCTGAGTTTTTTTTTTAATCATTAATAGTTGATTTTTTCTTATCCTATTGATACTGTGGATTACATTGGTTGAGTACTGTCTCCAGAATGTTGAATCAGCCTCATATAAGTAGAATAAATCTTACCTGGTCATATTGTATAATTTTTTTAACCTAGTGTTGAATTGGGATTGCTAATATTGTCTTCATGATTTTTCAACTATGTTCATGAGTGATATTGGTTTGTAGTTAGATTGTCTTTTGATGTCTTTACCCATTTTGGTTTTAGAGTAATGCTGGTGTCATAGAATGAGTTAGGATGGGGATCACTTTGCTTTTATTTTTTTAGAAGAGACTATGAGGAATTTGTATCATTTTTTCCCTTAAATGTTTGGTAGAATTGACCAATGAAACCTTCTGAGTCTGGTCTTTTCTATTATATAAGGCTATCAATTAATCATTGGTGCAATTTCTCGTATAGATAAAAGTCTGTTCATATTATCTATTTGTATTTGTGTGAGTTTTGGTTGATTGTGTCTATAAAGGGATTGGTCCATTTTCTCTGTCAGTGTATTTGTGAGCTAGAGTTGTTAATAGTATTCTTTCACCATTTTTTAATGTCCTTGAGATCAGAAGTGATGACCCTCTTTTATTTCTGATATTGATAACTTGTGACTTCTGTCTTTTTTATTGAATTGTATGGCTAGAGGTTTATCAGTTTTATTGATCTTCTCAAAGAATAATCTTTTGCTTTCATTGATTTTTCTATTGATTTCTGGATTGTAAATTAATCGATTTCTTTCTAATTTTCACTATTTCTTTTATTCCACTTGTTTTAGGATTGCATTATTCTTTTTCCCTAATTTCCTAAGTTAGAAGTTTTGAGTATTAATTTTAAATTATTCTACTTTTCTAACATATGCATTTAGTCCTATAAATGACTCACTTGGTATTTATATCCCATAAATTTTAATCTTTTATATTAAGTTTCATTATGTTCAAAATTGTTCTTTATATCTGTTGAGAATTCTTCTGTGACCTAGGTATTATTTAGAATGGTGCTATTTAATCTTTAAATATTTAGAATTTTCATTTATCTTTTTGTTATTGATTTCTAATTTAGTACCATTGTGATATGAGATCTCATTTTGTATGGTTTCTATGCTTTAAATATATTTTTAAATATTTTAAGGTGTATTTTCTTGCCCAGAATGTGTTTTCTTGGTGAATATTCCATGTGAATGTGATTAGAATGTGTATTCTCTGTTCTTAGATGGACCATTCTATAAATATTAATTAGCATATTTTGATAATGCTGTTTAGGTTTACTGTATTTTTTTCTGATGTTCTACCTGCTAGATCTATCAATTACTGAAAGAAGGGTGCTGAAGTATTCACATATAATAATGGGTTTGTCTATTTCTCCTTACAGCTCTATCAGTTTTTACCTCACATATTTTGGCTCTTGTTAGATGCATGTACATTTAGAATTATCATATCATCTTGGAGGATTAATCCATTTATCATTATGTAATAACCTTCTTAATTTTCCATCATTTTACTTTTAACCAACCTAAGAATTTATATTTAAAGTATGTTTCTTATAGACCACATATAATTGAGTGTCTTTTTAAAAAATATACTCTAGCAATCTTTGTCTTTAATTACTGTATTTAGACCATTAATATTTAAAGGATCATTAATATAGTTGAATTAATTTATCTACCATGATTGTTAATGTTATTTCCACAAGATTGTTTCTGACTTCTCTCATTTAAATTGAGCATTTTATATGATTATGTTTTATCTCCGCTCTTAGCATGTCAGTATACTTCTTTTTAAACATTTCAGTGGCTACTCTAGTCTGCAATACACATTTTAAACTAATATAGGTCTATCTTCAAATAACACTACACTGCTTTACAATTAGTGCAAATACTTTACGAGAGAATATTTCTAATCCTTTTCTCCCCTCTTATGATTTTGCTGTTACTCATGTCACTTATACATGTGTTATAAACTCCCAACACATTGTTACTATTATTGCTTTAAGCAAAGAGTTACATTTTAGATAAATTAAGAATAAGAAAAATAAATTTTTATTTCACCTTTATTCCTTCTCTCATGTTCTTTCTTTTTAACATAAATAAGTTTCTAACATATGATTTTCCTTCTCTCTGAGAAATTTGATTATCATTTCTTGCAGAGCAGGTATGATGGTAGTGAATTCCCTTAGTTACTTTTGTGGAAGAAAGACTCATTTTTCACTTTTGAATAATAATTTTGTTGCATATAGCATACTAAGTTTGTGGGTTTTTATCTTTCACCACTGTAACTACTTCACTCCGCTGTCTTCTTCCTTGCATAGTTTCTGATAAGAAGTCTACTGCAATTGTTACCCCTTTCCCTACATAGGTAAGGTGTTCCCTTTCTACAGTTGCTTTCATAACTTTCTATTTTTCTTTTGTTTTCTGTAGGTTGAATATAATATTCCTAGGTCTAGATTTTTTGGAATTTATACTTCTCTGAAATTCCTGGGTCTGTGGTTTGATATTTGTCATAATTTTGGAGAGTTATTGGCAATTATTACTTTAAATATTTCTTCTGATCTATTTTCTTGTTATACTGCTTATGGTATTCAAATTATACATATTTTACAACTAATAAAACTTTTAAGATTCTTGGTCCTTGGATAGTCTCCTTTTTAAAATTATTTTTTTCTTTTTACCTTTCAGTTTGGAAAGTTTTTATCAGCTTGTCTTCAGATTCATCTGATTTTTTTCCTCAGCTGTGTCTAATCTATTGATAAACTAATAAAAAGTATTCATTTTTGTACAGTGCTTTTCTATTTCAAACATTTCCTTTTTATTTTCTCTTACAGCTTTCATTTCTCCTTACAGTACCCATCTATTCTTGCATATTATTGATTTTCATTATAATAGCCCTAAACATATTAATCATATTTTAAATCCTTGTTTAATGATTCCAACGTTTTTGTCCTATCAGTCTTATTTTAATGCTTGTTTTTTCCCTTTTAATCGTGTTATTCTTGATTCTATAGCATGCCGTATAATTTTTAAAACTAGATATAATATAGGAACTAAGATATATCTACCTTTAGTGTCAGTTTTTATTTAATATGTTAATCTAGCTAAGAGGTGAGTGTGTTTAATATTTGCTAAAGCTGATAAAACTAATAAAAACTGATAATACCTTAGTATCCTTGTTTGTATCTTCTTTCTTGTCTTATTTCCTACATATTTCTTAAATAGAGTCTATGTCTTGCAACCTTTTCAGCCATAATCTTCTGTTGTACTGGAATTCATTTGGTGCGGTAGTAAGATATGGAAAGAAAAAAACATTAAATAAACTTATGACTAAAAATCAGTCTTTTTGTGAGCCTATATCCCTGAACTCTGTCTTCACAAGAGTTTCTTAGCTCCTCTCCCCTTATGTGAGACAGGAAGGCTAGCAGGGGCTGAAGTTGTAGAAATGTCCTTACCCCAGTAGGGTAAGTCTCTGTAAAAGTTTTTCATTTTGGGGAGTAGACCCTTGCTTTGGAGAATGTTCTGGATGTATTTAACAATGGCTAATTTTCCCCTACTCCTATCCGAACCACAAAGAGATCTTTCTTGGCTCTCTACTGAGAGATTCTAGTGGGATTTCTGGAGTAAATTTACATGAAAGTGTGGACCCCTGAAAGACTGTAGCCCTGAGATACTTCTCATTGTCAAGATAGTCTATACTCATCCTCTGACGATTTGTCCAAATAACCATATAAGATTTTCTACCAGTTTATGGATCCAGTAGCTTTTGCTCTAAAAGAGCAAATCTTGGTCTGACTCTTGATTTGCCTGTCTCTCCAGATTTGGAGGTGGCAGTTTGCCCAAAGGCCTCAGTTCCACATCTCTGTAAATATGCCGCAGATGGAGTGTTGCAGCTTCTGGGGAGTGAGATGTTGCGGAAGAGTGGAGGGTGTTTAAATTATCATTATATATTCTTTTGTACTATCAAATATACACTAATGCATTTGTGAATGACAACTTTTAAAGGGCCTAAATTCAGTTGTCTAGTGGTAGCAAATTTGTATGATCATATGTTGCTTCAGCATCTATTTTAAATATAAATTGGGTTTTCTCATACCAGAAACAGAGCTTAGTCACCCTTGACAGTTTCCAGTTCTCCACCTCCCCCCAGTTCCTCAGCGTATTTGATCCAGACATCTGCCTCATGCAGCTGCGTCCTGGTGGGACATCCACCTCCCTGTGGGGCAGCTAAATACAACCTATGACTTGCCCCCGATCCCCACACCCTTGTATGCAGTGTGCAGGCATGCCTCAGTGACACCCGTCTCAGTGCCTCCATGAGCTCATGACTGCTTGCTTTAAACCCACCAATTAGAACTTTCCACAGGAAACCTGCTTGAGTGACACCCTGTACCCCAACAAAGGCTCTTTCCCTCACGCCCCTTGTTCTCTCTATCTTGACCCTCACCCACTGGTTGAGCCTGTGTGTTCTAGGTGGCCCTCTCCTTTTGTTGGTCCTATGAGGCAGGCTACTCTCTGCTCTCTGAAATCTGTAAGTAATAAAAACTGCTTCTATGATTTTATGTGCTTTGTTGTACTATCTCTGTGTCTCGCCCGACTGGCACCCTGAAAACTATCTCTCCTCCCAGGCAGGGCTGTCCTAGAGAGTGGCTATTTTGTACGAATAAACTGCACACTGCTCAGAAAAGAGCCACAAGGGCGTATGCCAGTACAAACAAGTTTCCTGTAAGAAGGACACCTGATCGTACGTTGGACACTTAGGCATGAGGCCATCCGCCAGCATAAAGAAGGATCTTGTCGATTGTTAATTAATAAAGATAGAAGCAGACATTAATTAGAAAAAGAAAAAAAAAAGAAGGATCTTGTGAGAGGCACACTGTAAACAGCGAGGCCATCTCCCTTGGAGCCCTGTCAAGGCAAGGCTACAGTTTATAGCCACTCTCCAGAGAGAGATATCAAGACCACATTAGAAAGAAATCACAACACTAGATAAGAGAGACATGAGAAAAAAAATATATATATATGTATTTCCTGGAAGCGAAAAACAAATAAATTAGACCGTTTTATTTAATTATCTAAAAGTCACTTCAATGCGAAATATTATGTTAAGTTTCTTTTACAGAAAATTTAAATCAAGTCATGTTGGAGCCTTTTATCTTTTATATGTTCATTATTTATTATCAAAATATATATTCAAATATAATTACAGAAATCAATTTTTATTCTTCAGATAGTTAAACAGTGTCTTTCCAATGTGGTGAAAGCACAGGTTTTATTGCAGGTGCTTAAAATATTCAGGAAATGAAATAACGTTTACATAAGAGATTAATAATCAGACCTCGGAACTACATTTTCTAAGAACACCTACCTGTTGCGAAGATTTGTGCAGGAAGGGAGGTAGCGGTTCTTTATGTCTGCCACAACTCTTCTCAACAAGAAGTTCCAGGAACTGTCTATTCTCTGCTATTCTAAATAGGAAAATTGTTGCCAGTAAACATTTTATCTTTTAATATGTTCAGGTGTTTGTGGTTTATCTATTCTCTACATTTGGAATTTCCAATTTGGCAACACTTCATTCACTTTTCGTTTTGGAACTTGAAGTCAGGGTCATTAAAAAGAATGGCTTGGCTTCCTCATTTGAAAAGAATGATTTGAGTAAAGTATTAACTTGGGGATAGTTTGATTTCTCCATAAAACAGCATTAAATTAAAGGCCTTCCTCTTTGTAATCCAAAATACAGTTCGTCCCAAGTTTATCCTTATTGTCATTCATTTTTTTTTCCTTATAAATTTTCTCATCAGAGAGTTTATAAGGACAATCCTGTACTTTACTCCAAAACAGCATAAGCTCCCTGTAAGGTTGACATCTGCATTCAGTTTTTTGCCAAACATTCTAAGTTAACATTTGTAAAAACTCTTCCTGCAATATGGTAAAATATTTGGATGGCACACAATGGCTGGGGGTCTCTGCTTCTCATTAAATGTCTTTGAATATGATATCATTTAGTTTAGTTATTGTTTTTCATGATAGATTCTGTGGTGAATTGTCACCTTTAATATTCTTTTTTGTTTTTGAATGTCTCCAGGGGTCATGTATCGGATAGTAAGAACCAGACAGTCTGACTCCAGAAAAGTATAAAGCTTTTATGAAAGGATTTCTATTTACTGCAAGGATTTCTATTTAGTGCATGGTGGCCAAATAAGAATCTACACTAAGCAGGAATAATAGTGTATAAGGTTAATAGCATATTGCACTAGACACAAATATAATACTTTTATACAGATAATAATTTTAAGTTGTTAATATTAATTTGTATATTAATAACACAAATAAAAATAAACATGCACAAGTCTCTGATTTATACATTAGTTAAAGAAAATAAATGAAAAAAATTACAAGAGGATTCTTCAGTCATAAAAAATTTAGACGTTTTCAGTCTCGATTTTTATAAATCAAACATATGGATTAGTATTATATTAATCCTTTCAGATGTTAATTGATGGTTCTTATTTGGATGAGAAGGGACTGAACATCATTGTATTAACCAAGGTAGAAATAACAGAAAATTTAGAAATCTGTTTCTAAATCATGCTTACTGTTCTTGATATATTGTGTGCACTTTTTGTAGCTTTCCACTCATACCTCACATTTTTCATTGCCTCAAAAATATTAGTTTTATGTTGTTAATCTATCAGTACCCTGAGGAATGTTAGAAAATATCTAGTTTAATAACATGCTGGATTCCTGGAAAAAACATAATAATCAGGGAAAATAAATCATAAAACTCAAAGAAAAACAAATGCATTTTAAAACTGAATTGATGTCATACTGTATTGTTACACATCATATTTATATTTATATGAGACAGCTGAACTTTTCTATGTGCAACATTTTATCAATAATTGTCATTCCTATGTTTTGTCATACAAAATATGTTAATAGCTTGAAAGTTATTAAAGTTCTAAACTGATATTCTTTGTAATATATTATGATCATGGAAGTTAATTATTCTATTTTATAATGTTCTAGATTAAATAATTAGCCTAAATATTTTCCCATACCCTTGATCATTTTCTGCACCTTTTTCCTGGATGAGTACTGTATTCGTCAGTGTTCTCCAGAGAAACAGAACCAGTGGGATTTGAATACTTATAAAAAGAGATTTGTTTTAAGAAATTGGCTTACAGAATTGTGGAGGCTGGCGAGCCTAAAATCTGTAGGGTGGACTTGCAGGTTGAAGACCTGGGAAAGATCTTAGCTACTGTTCAAATGTGAAGGACCTCAGGCTAGAGATCGGGGAAGAGCCAATTTTGCAGTTGAACTATGAAGTCACTCTACTGAAGAGCTCCTTATTGCCCAGGAGAAGTTGGTTTTTGTTCTATCCAGTTCCTCAACTGACTGGATGAGGCCCAAGCTTATTATGGAGGGAAATGTGCTTTACACAAAGTCCACCAACTTAAATGTAAATCTCATTCAAAAATACCCTCAAAGAGACATCCAGAATAATATATGACCAATATCTGGGTTCTGTGGCCCAGCAAATTTGATATAAAAAATTAACCTTACAAGTACCTTTGTATATTTTACTTGGGATTAATGAACAATGAATAAAGCAACCAGTTTATTCCCTAATTGCAAGAGGAGAAAAAACAGAAATGAAATGCTATTATGTTTTATTCCTTTTTTCCAAATTTTAGAACACTTAATGTAACAAGGTAGATCCAGTTTTTCTCTCATTTCATGCAAGATGGCTTACTAGTTCTTTAAAAAGCATATAAAGTGAAAAAAAAAAAGATTAGCTATACTGTACTTCAGTAATAAAAAGCCATATTGTCTATGTTTCAATGAAACCACTTATATAAATTGCTTTATCACACAAACTAAATAAGCTCTAATTTCTCTCCTTTATAAGCTACACAGTGCCATTCCCGTTTAGCTCAGAAATTTTTAATGGTAGAATTTGGTGGGACTGTCTCTCAAATATTACCTTGTCAAGAAAGAGAAACAACTTGGGTAAATTGTCAGGGTCTGATTATTACTTAATTCCAACATATTTGTAATCATATTATCCTGCCTGGGATAGTGAAAACTAAAGTGAAGTTGAGAATTTTAGTTGAATATACTTATGGGAAGCTGTCAATATCTAAATCCTAGTAAACTCATTCTTTTTTCTGCTTTTACTTGATATTGAGTGTTTAGATGCCTTGATATTTTCATCAATTGAAAAATAAAAATAAATAGCTAATTGTATCAATTGCTTTATGTATGCTATAGAAGCTATCAGACATTGACAATTGTAGTTAATCAATATAAAGACAGTGTAGGTCTTGATGCAATATTTGGCAGTCTGAATCACTAGGCCATAGCTGCAGTAGGATGTTTTTAAGGGACAAAAAATATCTCACCTTCATAGCTAGGAAAAAGGAGGCCATCCTTTTATGGCAGTATCCAGTGTAAGAAATTTATGGAAAATTGACAAATTGTGTGTTGGGTAAGTGGTGGAGAGAATCTTACATCTTTTCTAAACTACTGAGGCACAGTTTAGTAGCAGTAGAGGGCACAGGACTTAAAGCAAACAATCAAATGTGCAATAAACACAATGACAAGAAGCACAGTGGAAAAAACATAGCAGGGTAAAGAGAATGGGCACAACTGTCTCCAGGAGCTGAGACCAGAGAGCTATCAAGGGATCAGAGTACGTAAAGCCTTGCAAGCTAGTCTCAGGATCATGTTTTCATGCTGAGTATCATGGGCAGCCAAAGCTTTTGAGTAAAGAAAAGTCATGATTTGATACACACTTTAAAAGAATCACTCTGGAAGCTCTACTGAGAATAGAATGAAGGTAGGAAAAGGTAGAAATAATTCTTAAGTATTGGTTGTTATTATTGTATCACTATTACCATTTTAAAAAACTGTACATTCAACACATATTTCTTTTATGTAAAGTTAAATAATTTGAATGGCATAATACAGAATGACTTCTCATGAAGAGCGATGTTAATTTTGTAGATTTTTCTTATTTGCTCATACTTTTTCTTGTCATAAAACTTTAGTTTTGGTAGTGGCTATAGCAAATGCAGCCAAAATGGTGGTAGAAGTGGTGTCAACATTTCTATGTAGTTTTTCATAGTTTACTGTCAGTGTTTCTGGAGATCTATTTCTTTCAGCAGATGAGCCAGATAAAAGGACATCTCATCAATTCATAGTCCTAATTTCACCCATTGTAAACCATCAAAAATGGTACCTCCCTCTTTCTTGGTTTCTCTTCACTGTAATCTGTATCCTTACCACACACTTATTTTTTTATGTCTTCAGGTCACTGGGATTTTATGAAGACACTAGTGATTTTATATGTAGCATCAGTGACTTCTATTCAATCGAAATATATGTCTATCTATTTTTACTATTATTAATGTTTAAGATTTTAGGACTAAAATATGTGATT
The DNA here is from genome assembly GCA_004363605.1 of Indri indri. NCBI lineage: Eukaryota > Metazoa > Chordata > Mammalia > Primates > Indriidae > Indri > Indri indri. The sequence goes on along the minus strand of RJWJ010007584.1, from coordinate 44,286 downwards.
TAGTTTCATTGGCAACAGTGAAAAGGTATGTACAATTATTTGGATACTTATTTAGCCAAAGATCAATACACGCTCAATGATACTTCAGTATAGACATGGTCTTATCTGTGGCTTTCTAAAAACCATCTCCTGAGAATCTGTGCCACAGAATCAATATTCATGTCTGTCCTCATGCTGGCTGATTTATCTTTTTATACAGATTGTACCCCAGCATCTTAAATGCAGCCCACAAATCAAGTAACTATTCATCAAAGTACTGGTAGTATTTGGGAAGTTTACATTTGATTACTAATAAAAAGCCAGGTGGGAACAAAGATAATTTGGTCTTTATTTTTATATCTAGATAGCCACTTACTAAAAGAAATAGACTCCATGTGTATTTGATTCATTTACTTCCAGATGAGTGAATACATGAGATGCCTACATTCTATAATAAACCAGTAGAAAATATCTGATGTGAAAGAGGTCAACATAGTTTTGATGTTCAAAAATGGTCCGCTAATTGGATTCCACTTGGGCTGTAATTTATATGCCATAATGTGTGTATTATTTTTATGTCTTGCAAGGATTCGTATCCTACACGTGCTTAGATTGATTTCTTCAATATTTTATGTAAATTTATACTGTGAAAGAATTAAAAACAACTGTAGAAATGTACCATGGAGACAGTAAGGAAACTACACAATATTTTCTTTCTTCTTTTTCTCCCCTCCCTTCTTTCACTCTCTCATTTATAAGAAGGTATGATGTGTTACATAAATTCTCTATAATAAGTATTGGAAACAAGAATATAAAAGAAAAATTATGGATGAAACATTTATTTTTTAGAGATAGTTTCAGACCCAATTTTTTAGGTAATATTTTTTGAAATTATTTCATGTATTTTTAAATTTAAGTTTGTGTTTCTATTCTTTGTATTACATTTTTTTCCAGAATATTACAAGGGTACAAATGTTTAGGTTACATATATTGCCTTTGCACCACCAGAGTCAGAGCTACAAGCAGGCCTATCCCCTAGCCAGTGAGCAACACACTCATTAGTTGTGAAATTCTCCAACCCCTCCACCCCCCCCACCTGCCTGACACCAGATGAATGTTGCTTCCTTATGTGTACTTAAGTGTTGATCAATTAGTACCAACTTAATGGTGAGTACATGTGGCAGACCCAAATTTTGTATATGATAAAAGTGGCATTTTATCAGTGCATAGAGGCTATTATCATTCAAGAGCAACAAAGAAACAAAAACACAGGGGTTATCTTGTTAAAGGACCAGCAGTGGTAGCATTTCAGAAAAACATGTTTTAATGTTGGTGCACTATGTTACTGGATGAGTTGGTGGGTTAATAGTGACAATTTGATTCCAGGAATTGAGGAAGCGGTAGTAGATCTACCTGCTAAAAAATTCCCTGTGATTCACGTTTTATTTTCTGACATTCCTGCAGTTATGCAGATATTTAGGTCTATTACCTAAGAAAAAGTAAGTAGAAATATGCAGGACTTCAAAAAGTTCATGAAAAATGTATATTATATATATATATATATATAAAAACCTATGTATGGGTTTCAAAATTTTTTTTAACCAAACTAAACTCATACTAACTTTTTATAACATGTCTGAACAGGATGTAGTCTGAGATACTAAGAAGGATAAGACATCATTTTGAAAAAAGCCCCTATCAGAGCAATACAAATTCTGCTAAAATTGAAATAAGAACAAAAATAAAATTTATGGTGAAACTTGGGTGGGAGAATAGTAAAATTATTAATGTTTTACAAAAAATTTATGGTGGCAATGCCCCAAATCAATGGATAACTCATTTTAAGAAGGGATGAGATGATGTTGAAGATGAAGGCTGCAGTAGCAGACCATCCAAATAAATTTGTGAGGAAAAAATTCATTTTGTTTGTGCCCTAATTAAAGAGGACCTACAATTAATAGCACACACAATAGCCAATACCATAGACATCTCAATTGGTTCATCTTACCAATTGTAACTGAAAAATTAAAGTAAAGCAAATTTTCCACTTACTGGGTGTCAAAGCCATTGTGCCCAGATCAGCTGCAGACAACAGCAGAGCTTTCGATGGTAATTTCAACAAGTGGGATCAAGATACTGAATGGTTCCTTTGAAGAAGTATAACAAGAGATGCAACAGGGCTTTGCTAGTACAATCCTGAGGACAAAGCATAATCAAAACAATGGCTACCAAGAAGTAGAAGTGATCTAGTCAAAGCGAAAGCAGACAGGTCAAGAATAAAGGTCATGGCAACAGTTTTCTGGGATGCTCAAGGTATTTTGCTTGTTGATTTCCTGGAAGGCCCAAGAACAATAATGTCTTCTTATTATGATACTGTTTTGACAGAGTTAGCCAAAGCTTTAGCAGAAAAATGCATAGGAAAGCTCCAAAGAGTCCTTTTCCAATATGACAACACCCCTACTAATTCCACTAATCAAACAGGAGCAATTTTGTAAGAGTTTCAAAGAGAAAACATTAGGCATCCACCTTACAGTCCTGATGTGGCTCCTTCTGACTTCTTTTTGTTTCCTAATCTTAAAAAATTTTTAAAGGGCACCTATTTTTCTTCAGTTAATAATGTGTAAAGACTGCATTGACATGGTTAAATTCCAAGGATCTTCATCACTTACAAAAGTGTCTTGACATTGATGGAGATTATGTTGAGAAATAAAGGGTTTTTTTAATTTTATTTTTATTTTTTAAAAGGCAGAACATCACTCTGTCACCTAGGTGGGAGTGCAGTGGCATGATCATAGCTCACTGTAACCTTGAACTCCTTGGCTCAAGCAATCCTCCCTAATAGCTGGGACTACAGGCACATACCACAATGTCTGGCTACTTTTTTTTATTTTTTGTGGAGATGAGGTGTCACTATGTTTCCCAGGCTGGTCTCAAAATAGTGGCCTCAGCGGTCCTCCTGCTTCAGTCTCCCAAAATGCCAGATTACAGGCCTGAGCCTCTGCACCTGGCCTTCATGAACTTTTTGAAGTCTTCTTGTAACTCAGTCCTAATTAGTAGCTAAGGATCCTGCAACACTGAAATGTGGTGCCTAGCTGGTCAGCTTTATATCCCCTTCTCTACAATACACAAAGAAGAGAAATCAGACATGAAATGACAAGTAGTTAAAAGAAAATAACAAAAATTTTAAATACATACTAACCTGGGTATTGCTATTTAAATAAACAAAGTAAAGGACTCTCACAAAGAAAATATGACAGGTAAAAGAGAAGGCAAAGAAAAGAAACTCTGGCAAATGCCTGCTTTCTAAACTAGACAGCTCTTTGTTGCTAATATTCTCCTAAAAGTTAACATACTTCCAGGTATGTCCGGCTATTCATTTTATGATTACAACTGATTTAGTAAAGGGAGTTAACTAAAGTCTATTATAAAAGGAGTAAAGCACCATTTAATTCCAATGAATTTTAAGTGTCTTAATATTCTTTAAAAATTAAAGCGTTTCTTGGAATAATGAAAATAACTGAATAACTAAATGCACTGGTGTTTTCATTATACATCTCTCCCCAGTGCATGTTATTTAAATTATACAAAGCTTCTTTTTGATTAGGACATAAAATCTAAACAGCCTGCCATTTAGCAGCAATATAGACAGAAATTCAATGGAAGTTCAAAGCCCCTTTAAGACAGTGTCTTTAATTTCTGCTTCAAAACTCTATATGACACATAAGATTTTGGCTTTCCTCTCTGCTAAAACACAATTTAACTGAAAAAACAAAAGAGGGAGGACTAAAAGCAATGGAAGTAGGAAACATATTGCCAGCACCCTGTGTTTAAGAAGGCAAACTTCCATAAAAGACTGAGTTAGAATTCATCCTGGTGAAGCTTGCAAACCCTCATGCCACAGGGGAGGATGGTTGTGGCAGTGAGGGTTTCTCTTCTCAAAGGATTCCCAGAAGATACGTCTGTGGATGACAAGAGCTGGGAATAGGAGAAGGGCAGGGGTCAAACTTAGAATAATTAATTGAACGAATAGGGCAAGTTTGGACCTAGGTTTCCTTCCTCCTGTCACTCTGTACCCGGCGTAGCCCCCCACGAAGATCTCTATAAAAAAAAGGGGCGATGTTCCTCTGCATCTCCTTACTGCGTGTGTTGGCACAAGACAGAAATAGGCAAAGGCTGCTTTGAATCTTATTAATAAATATGGTAGAAATCATACAACGGAATAGAGAAAGTTTAAAAACAAAATTTACTATAGTGTACTCTCCCAAATTAAATCTTTCTTACTTTTTTATTCATGAGGATTCATGATTTCCTAGCGAATTTCTCTGCAAACCCTCAAATTGGAAGCTTTGTTTAAATATCCCCTGCCCACTTACCTATCCAGCCAGTGTCAGCTCAGACACAGAATGTGGAAACAGACTGTCAAAACTGGATAGAAATAGTACGCCTGCAGCTTAAATTAATAATGGCAATTATTTTTTTATACCTATATGACTAGTTCAAAATCATTTGTCACTTGAATAAAAAAAAAGGAGTAAGGAGAACAATAATGTGAATTGAATAACTGATCTGAGAGGAAGGTCAGTTCCAGTATCTGGTTTCTCAATTGGTGGGAATCATGAATATTGGTTATTCTCAATTTTATTAAAAAGAGATATTTAAATGCTATCACTTGAGAATTAAAATTAACTGAGGAAAAAAATATAAATGATATATAATTTCCCTAAATTAGTAGTGGGAAGATGTCATGAAATTTCAATCAATTCTGAAATGTAAAGAAAGAAAAAGAAAAGGTCACAAGAAAGCTGAGTAAATAAGATACATAAAATATAATGGTGGGTGGAAGCCAAATATATCAAAACTTTTAAATGAAATAACTGACTATATGAAAAGGTAGACTTTTATATTATTACTTTTAAGGTTACAGAAAGCTTCAGCAATACATCTCCAAAAAGTGATATAAGCTTTGAACATAAATAAAAGAACAAAGAATGTTAAGTGAATTGAAATAATAGGAAGAAATGGTACTCTTAATCCTAGGCCAAATCATATTAGATGTCAAATATTGAATATGAAAGATAAATTATATATTATTGTATGGTGCCAAGCTAGCAAGATTATATACTTTTATGATACAAACAATACTATGTTACTATCTTAAAAAATAGTTGATTAAAACAATATTATTGGTGGAGACTCTTGACGCAGGAAGGTATTCTGCAAGAAAGCCACATACATAGTAAGAGCTTATATAATAAGAACTGCAGTAATATTTAGCATCTAAACACACCACATCTTTGTCTGAGGGAGTGTGACAGGCTTCCCACACAGAACCATGATGTTTTTAAGGATGTGCTAGGCAGGACTGAAATGTGGACAGGATAGACGGTGTGAAGAAGTCATTTTCAAAAGTGACCCTGAATGAATGTGGGAAGAGGCAGTGCCAGTATTTGGCTGAGCACACAAAAGTGCCTACCCTTATCCTTTAATAGTTTGTAGGACTGAAATCTCTTCTCGACTTCCAATGCCCATTGTCCAATCTCCCTTTGGCTTTATCCTTAAACTTCAGGATTCTTTGTTAGCTAAAGTTAGTCAAAATTGTCCAAAAAGAACAATTCTAAAATGCAAGTTATTAGAAAATTTACAATGATGTGGCATTTTTTGAACCCAGAGATCATAGAAAGTCTAAGCTACAGTTACAGATGGAGTCCAAGTTTCAGAATATCATTCTAATTATATCATTAATGACCATATCTATTCACATATTATCGCCGATATTCACTCAACTACCCAGAGCTTGATATTTAAACATCTCTTTTCTGAATATGAACTGCCAAAAAATTGAAGATACGTAAGATTTTTGAAAAGAATCCTCTTGTAGTAAGGAACACGAAAATCTTTTACATAATACATATATCTCCTTGTCTCAAATTTATTTCATCTTTATTACAATATCATAAAGGTATTTGTTATAATTCCAAGTTATAATTATATGTAGTCATTTATTTTAGCACAATAAATAATATTTTTATGTGCTGAGCATATGAGAAGCATTGTGCTGCGTGTTGTCAATACATAATTTTATTTGGTTCTCATAAAACTTTTGAGGTGGCTGTTATTATTAATAGCATAGTTTTTGAGTTGAAGATTTGAGTTTGAGAGGTTATGCAATTTGCCAAATTCTTACATCTACAATATGGCAGAGACTGAATTCGAACATGTTTTAGTCTGATGTCAATTATATGCTCCTAACCACCTCATTATATTGCTTTCCAAATTCTTATGTCGTTGACTCTATGCAAGGAGATTTAAATTAAGCAAACTATTCTGCACCTTGCAGCCTTCAACTTAAGGGAATATGTCAATACATGCTTACACTGCTCAGTGGGAGTATGGATGACAAAAGTTAAAGCAGATGGTGTAACTGTGCGATTAACTTTCTTCTGCTTTAACCTTCCTACTTTTTCCTTTTGCACTAACCATATCGTTTATTTGCCAAGTAAAAAAGCAACAGCTTTCAGAAGAAAAATCCAGCTCTTTGAAGGATCATTCAAGGAAAGAAAATGAGGAAAGAAAGACTGGTACATGTATAGTCTTTGACATTTCTTTCACTTATACTGCTTGCTTGAATAATTTTTCCAATTTAAAAAAAAATAAAGAAAGCTATTTTTGTTTACATATAGCATGTTATTACTTATATACCGTAGGAAATAGACTCTCAATGTTTAAAGAATCCCTCTATATATGCAAAACTAAAATCCAGGATAATATTTTATAGAGTTCCTCATTGCAGTAATTCTTGATATGAAGACATTAAGTAACAAGAGTTATTTATATGAAGAGGGAACAGGCTCTGTGTTTAGATAATTTCCTCTTTATTGTGAGGCATTAGACATGCTTATTTATCTGAAAAGAAGCTATACTCAATTATTTTTAAATTATGATTGGATCTTATTATTTGTGAACTTATCTATAATGAAATTCCTTTTGTAGTAAAATGGAATGGAATTCCACAAATGTTTGGAGAATGGCAAGAAACCAATTAAAATTCCTTTTGAATGGAAAATTGAACTTGCACTTTCATGAAAACATCTGTTGAAAATAAACCCATTAATAGAGTCATACATTAGTTTCTTGACAAGCTTTCATCACTTTTAAACTGAATAGGATTAGGCTAACTTAGAATATTATGGGAATGTTGATTAATTTGAATTAAAAGTGCTAAGGTAAAAATTGCCAGCAAACATTTTTTTTAAAAAAAGACTGACTTTAGTCTTTACTATTAATCATATTATTTTGTCTTATGTTAGTTTTGTTAGTAATACCAGTGAAATCAAGCCTCCATGGGTGTAGCAATCAGTAATCTTAATCTCTCCATTCTTGCATCCACATTACGCAGGGAAAGCAATACATCTGGACTTTACCTCTGCCACGTGATCTAGTAATTCTTACTATTTCCAAAAATATGATGAGATAAACCATGTCCTTTTCTGAATGAAAATACCTAAATTGCACTAATGAATCTTTTCTTAATGCCCTTGTTTTTCTCACAGCACATATCACAAAATATGTAATCATCCTCTAAACTTCTTAACTCCTTCTTTAAATAGAACGATGTAGAAAAGATAGGGGAAAATGAAGCTGAACTGTGCTCAGTGGCATTATGAGAGAGATTTAAAAAATATTTATTTCATCTTTTTTGTTTTCTTGTCAGCATGTCAATTTCTTTCTAAATTAAGACTTTAAAATTATAATCTATATGTGTATATTCTGTGACAAATAGCAGCAAATCAAGAGAAACACAATTACATAGTTTTAAGTATATAATAGGGAAAAAAGGCTAATTTGGCTAATTGTTTTTTCTGAGTTGACTTTATCACACTCTAGTCATGTAGCACATGAGGACATTTCAGTCAATGAAGAACTGCATGTACAACAGTGGTCCCATAAGATTATAATGGAGCTGAAAAATTTCTATCACCTAGTGACTTCGTAGCCATCAGAACGTCATGGCACAACACATAACTCACGTGTTTGTGGTGATACTGGTATAAACAAGCCTACTGCCCTAGCAGTCATATGCAAGTGTATCACATACAATCAGGTACAGTACATATAATAACACTTGATAATAAATCACCTTACTAGTTTATATATTTACTGTACTTTTTAATTGTTATTTTAGAATGTATTTCTACTTATTAAAACAAAAAGTTAAGTGTAAAACAGCCTTAGGCAGGTCCTTCAGGAGATATTCCAGAAGAATTGTTACCACAGGAGATGGCGGTTCCATGCGTGTTATTGTCCCTGATGACCTTCCGGTGGGACAAGATGTGGAAGTGGATGGCAGTGATATTGATGATCCTGACCTTGTGTAGGCATAGGGTAATGTGTGTGTTTGTGTGTGAGTTTTTAATCAAAAAGTTTAAAAGGTCTAAAAAAAAGATTTAAAAAGAGAAAAAAGTCAGGATATAGGGACAGAAGATATTTTTGTACAGTTGTAAAGTATATTTGCCTTTGAAGCTAAGTGTTATTACAAAAGAGTCAAAAAGTTAAAAATATTAAAAGGTTTATAAAGTAAAAAGTTACTGTAAACTCAGGTTAATTTATTATTGAAGAAAATATATTTTTTGTAAACTTAGTATAGCCTAAGTATGCAGTGTTTATAAAGTCTACAGCGGTGTACAGTGATGTTCTAGGCCTTCACTTTCACTCTCCAATCATTCATGGACTCACCCAGAGTAAATTTCAGTCCTGCAAGCTTTATTCATGGTAAGTGCTCTATACGGGCATACCATTTTTTATCATTTGTGCTGTATTTTTACTGTACCTTTTCTATGTTTAGATACACACATACTTACCATTGTGTTACAATTGCCTATAGAATTCAGTACAGTGATATACTGTAGAGGTTTATAGCCTAGGAGCAAGGGGTCATACCATATAGCCCAGATGTGTAGTTAGGCTATACCATCTAGGTTTGTGTAAGTCCGCTCCGTGATGCTCCCACAATGATGAAATCATCTAAGGATGCATTTCTCAGAATGTGTTCCTGTCATTAAGCAATACATGACTCTATTTTTCAAATTATATAGTAAAGCAATGACTATGTGCTATTGTAGGAAAATAATAACAAATTACTCTATCCCTAAATTAAGATTGAAAAGTAAACATCTATAAGAAAAGCGAATAGACCTACATATAAAACCTTCTCATTAATTCTTACTTAGTAAATATTTTGGGGACGAATTGATGTTATTCTGAAATTTCAGAGATTTTGTGTCATATCCTGTATCATTTTGTACTCTTATTATACCCACACAAATGATGCACACACACAGTTTTAAATATGTAAATATTTATATTTATACATTTTCAACTCAAGATTGAAATACTTATTTTGTGTCAGGCACTAAGAATGTGCATGTATGGAGTAATTTAAGGCTCACATCAACTCTGAGAGGAGAAATATGATTCTCTCCATTTCATTTCAAGATCTGGAGACTGAGTAATAATGAGGTCCAAGGTTACACATCTAGTAACTATTGAACTAAAATGTAGTAGTTAATAAAAGCAGAAATTTAAAAAATTCCTTCTAATTTTATTGATCTTTATACTGTGAAACCTAAAATATGTGTAAATATACACACATTCATAACAAATATATACATTGGTCTCATAAACATATATACACTTACAAGTAATATGGAAACTAAAATTTAATTTGATTATTGAGGCTCTCAGTGATGAAGATTTTCATAACTTTCAAAGTCAAATTTAAATTTGTTAGTATTAATATGTTTTATTTATATTTTCTAACTGGAGGTAGAACTTCAGAACTATTGACTAAGGATCATAAATAAAGTCACATCATTGTATTGCCATTACCATCAATAATTTATGTGATATAAGAAATTTCCTGACCTTTGAACTAAGGTATAAAATATTTTAAGTATTTTAAGAAAATACATAAGACTTTACCGGTGATTTCTTGTGTCATATAAGAAAGCACAATGAAATTCAGACTCCTTGAGTAATGTTTAATTTTGAAGAAGTGTAAACAGTAATTTACAAAAAGACTTCTATTTGCCCACATATGCTAATGGTTTCATCATCAAGCAAAACCTTGAGCTTTGCCAGAATTTCCAGTTTTCCACCATGTTTTAGAAAGGTTTTAAAAATATTTAGGATTTTCATCATGTTTCCATAACTATTTTAATATCTATAAAGAAGTCAAGACCTCCATTTCAAAACTCTTTGAAAATAGCAATTTAAAAAATTATATGCAAACCAAGAAAACTAACAAAGATTCAACCACAAAATATTTCACAGTTACATGCTCACGTTCTTTAGATTAAAGGTTATAGAGACCTGAATTTATATAAGATTTGTTTATACTCTCTGCTTTACCAAAATGGTTTTAAGAATATAATGACCTTTTCTAGGAAGGTTGAAAGAATATTTTCCTAACACAACATTTTTTTTTCAAAATTCTACACTATAAAATATTTATAGTAAATTGACATTATACAATTTAAATTCTAAGCAAAATTTGCGATTAGCAATTAACATTTGCAGTTAGGACTTAGAATAATTAGGTCTATTATATTGATATTAAATATGATACAGGTCTAGGTATAGATATGCAAGTTCCTTAAAGATAGGGATTTGCTTTTTAACTTTGCTGTATTCTCATAGGCAATAAATTTTTGTCCAATAATAAATGAATGAGTATCCTCCCTAACTAAAGTAAACATAATTCTTTCTGCTGGGTAAATTGTTTCACTCCAAAATTAAATGAACAAACTTGTATAAATAGATAGACATGTCTCCACCTTTTCCTATACCTACATATACACTTATCTTATACCAGTACCTGTGCTTATTACCTTTATCTGTTCCTATTTTTATGCCTATTGAGAGTCTTCAACAGAGCACAATTTGTGTTGATGGTTTCTGTATTCTCAGTGACAATAAATATCTGTTAAATGAAAAATCCAATTAATATAGAGGAAATAGCTTGATTTCTCATCTATATTACATAATGTACTTCTTAAGTCAATTTTTTCAGAAATTTTTTAGAAAATCATCTAAGAGAACCCAAAGACCTGCTTGGAATTAGGTTCTATTTTAAGTGTGTTTCTCAACATATTGGTTAGATGATTTGCCATACAGTAAATTTAATGACCCATTGTTCTGGTGTCTGCTTGTCCCCTTCCCCTAAAATTTATATTCTTGTGAAGGGAATTCCATTATTATAAAGCTCCTTTCCTCTTTTATCTGCTTCACTTGCCCATGTTGTACCTTTGGTGAAGCAATTTTGTGATTTGTGATTTAGGAAAGAGAAAACAGAATCTGGAGTGTAGCCTCTTCCTTTCTTCTCTTTTGCTAGCTCACTACTCTCCTGTTCCTTTCCACCCTCCCTGCCTTAAATTTTTCAGCCATACATTTTTCCGCCACGCTAGCAGAGACGTCTGTGCTAATGTATCACTAGCTATGAGAAAGTGAGAAGTCTGTCTCACTCCGGGATGCAGTTTTTGGAAACCTAATTCTTGTGATATATGAGCTGCATTCTATAACATCAGCTTGTTCTCCCACGAATGTACTCTTTTGTTTCTGCTGTGCCTTATAGCTTTGTCTAATTTCTCAATTTGTTCAGCATTTGGGCAAGGAATAAAAACAACGATAAAGTCTACAATAATTTTAGCTAAAACACATGTACCAATCACTGCTCTAAACATATCACATATATAAATTGACGTGGTTCATGTATCACCCTCATTAGTAGGTGCGATTGCTTGCTCTAGGTCCTCACAGCTAGTGGGTGGTAAATGCATGCTTCCAATTCTAGTGATCTGACTTCAGACTTCACTTACATCATTTATTAGAACCCCTGAGTCCTCTAATCCACAGATAGTTTCAATGACAAAAAATAAAAACAAATTTAATTTGTTATCTCACAAACCATAAAGCAAACCAAGTCATGTCTGAATTCAATAAAACTAATTTGATTTTTTGTCTTGGTCAAAATTTAACATACGCTTTCTATTTTTTGTTTAATTTTTGTTTTTTTGACATCAAGCTCTTAAGAAATCTAATTGATGGATATATATATGTATACACAAATTATTACACTTTCAATAAATATTTTTCTGAATTTATACAATGATTGCATTGTGCCTACACAATAGCAGGATTATTGTGTTGAATTAATCATAAGAAACAAGGAATTTAATAAATGCATCCAATAATAAATAAACCTAAATGAAGTGTTAATTTAACAAGTAATTAAGAAGTGCACCTAAAGTAAACAGATTTTAAAAAAAACTGTACGCATTATGGGTGCACTGACACAAACTAATGGGGAAAATAGAATATGCACTCTACAAAATAAACACGAACAAAGCAAAATCAAAAATAATTATAATATAGAGAGGAGCTAAAATTATAGCTATTACATAGCAGCTATAGATGAGTGTTATGGAAATGGTCTATAGGGAAGAATTATTGACTAATTATTTATTGGTTATAAATTATAAAGCTAATTTATAAAACAATATTCAGTTCTGCAGCATGCAGAATACATGCTTCTTGGAAATGGTAAACAAATAGTAACCGGAGCTAAGAATTTAAAATTCATGCTTCATAATTTGCTTTCAGTTGTATCGATTTTTAGAATTCATTCAATTCCATTTGTAATTCATTCCACTGAATTGATTTTTAATATCCATAAGATATTCATTATTAATAAGGACTGTAATTTCTTTTTATCCTGAAAAGGCAGAGATTGTCATCTGTAACACTGAATTGAGAGGGTGCCATCTCCTAGAAACTTTTGCATGAAGGCATAGGAGTCTGTCCTCAAAGTGCCACACAGGATAAAGTTTTCTCTGATTGTCAGTACCTACATGATCAGAAATAGGCTCACATTGACTGTTCTTAATATCCCATTGATACTTCATATTATCTAAATTCTGTATTCTAGATATTTTATATTATGTTATATTGTGAATAAAAGTTATAAAATTGGATATTTTCAGATTGTCAATCTGCATAGTTGCAAGAATAAGAATGAGATAGTAAAAAGATCCAAGTATAACTCTAGATTCCCCTGTTTCCTATTGGAAATGCATGTTGTGTTACTTTTGAACTGTAATGAATTTGCCAAAAAAAAGATATACCCAGGACAAATGTTTATGTCCAGACTATATTTCTAGTTTCATTTTCATCCCTTGCCCTATAGTGACATAGTCAGTAAGAGCATTAAATATAAAATGTGGGAGAAAGGCATTTTAGCAATTGTGTTTGCAACTTTCTGGTTACAGTTTCTATTCCATAAAACACTCCTGTAAATATAGAAAGCAGTTATTATGAAATGTAAAATGTGCATACTTTTCCTATCTTTTTGCATGGCTGGATTTCATAACCTTTTATAAATAAACAATTAAAACTTTATACAGACAGCAGGACAAAGAGTATATTTATTGCTATGACTTAAGTTAAAATTTGTATTCTAAGTAAACCACTCCTAAAAAAGACAGTGCCTTGATCTTATTGAATTATATGCATTTAGATGCAGACTTTGAATAGCAGCCAAGGCTGTGTGGGAAATCTTTCCACTAATAAACAAACAAGAGACTGAAAGCTCAGTCAACTACAATATTTTTTCTCTAAGGTGAGGTTTTAATAGATACTTTTCAGTATATTGACTTTCAGATTATAATGCTTTTAGTTCAGAGTGTTAACATGATGGAATCAAAGGAAGAAGGAGGTAAAAATAAAATCCCAGCAAACCAAAACACCTAAGTTATTTAGATTCAGAGCTTCTATTTCATTTGGTTGGTTTATCCCCTCCCAATATAAATCATTCTCCAAAAGAGAATGTTCTCTTTCATTTTTTTCTTTTTGGTGTCAGTACAGTGTATTTTTAATCCAGCTGTTAAGTCTTCCTGTGGGATAAGCAATAACCTACAATTAAATGCAGGTGCTTTGAGAAAAGAGTTCCCTTGTTCTTCCTAATGATTTGAAGTAAGCGAGAGAGAGAGAGAGAGAGAGAGAGAGAGAGAGAGAGAGAGAGAGAGAGAGAGAGAGAGAGAGACATGTGGCGCCTAAATATATTGTTTGCTTAGTGCAGCAAGAGATCTTTCCCTGGGCATGAAAACAAAAGTCTGCTTCTTCATTGGAAAAGGGGTCTTCTTATTAATTGTTTTTTAAGGAGAAAAGTAAAAAATAGTCCTGGGAAAGCATAATTAGACACTTTTCTTATAAGAAAGGAAGAGATAGGGAGTAAGAGGGAGGAAGGAGGGGAGGAAGGAAGAGAGGGAAGAAAGAAAGGGAAGGAAAAAGGGCAAAAAAAGATACACAAGCATCTATACAAATAATCGAGCCATAATGTTTTAACCCCTAAAATTTAGAATAATCAGTACTGCTCTCATACTATCTAAACAAAAAAAAAAGTTTCTTCTTATACAATATTTTGTTGATCGAGAAACTAAAATTATTATATGCAAATTACTATCTATTGTAATCAAAATGTTTCACTTTTTGGATATTATTTTTTATGCTTCTGTACACAAGTGGTAGATGAATGTGACACATTCCTGTTTACTGACACCGGGTGTAAACATTAAACACAATTGTATAAATACCCAGGTAGATAACACATACTCTTGAAACATCAACTTAAAAAAAATCAACCTGACCTACTTTTTAAATTTCCTCAAAAGTTTTTATCTATTTATTTAGCATAATCAAGTAAATAACTTTTATAAAATTAATTTCACAATGCAACATATTGTCTATGAATTTGACTTTGACTGAAAACAGCCATACATAACACATATGAAGATGGGGAAAACATGGCATTATAAACTATCCCAGCTTTGCTCAATTTAGCTCCATTATTGCCTTAACCTAGACAAAGTTAAATGGGTGCCTTAGCACTGCATCCATTGATAGTCAGTAAATCTGCTTGTATGTTAAGAGACGCAGGATTACAAAGAGCCCTGCAGATGTGTACAGTTCATCAATAGTTCTTAACACTCGTGAAGTAGTCTGTTGTAATCAGCACTGCAAGGAAAGTCAACTTTAACAGCCTGACATCTCACATTGACTCCACCCCCTTTCTTTCTCTCTAGACTCTAGGGTCTTTTAATGTACGTTCTGTGGTATTTTATTTATTTTAAACCACAGAAGGTATGTTTTTATTTGTTAGGTGTAGTGGTTTCAAATAAGATTTCATTTGATAAAAAGTGTTCTTCTGGGTAACAAAAAAATGAAAGCCACTGCTTTTTTAGCACATCTGAGATTAATTTTTCCAAGTAATGTGATAACACAATAAAACTTATTTTTTCCCAACACTTAAAGAAAAAGCCCACCTCCTCTTACCCGGTAATTTGTCCCCAAATCCATATATTATGATCTATTTCTAGACTCTATATTCTATTCCTGCGATCCCCGACCCTGGAGCTGTGGACCAGTACCAGTCCGTGGCCTGTTAAGAACCGGGCCGCACAGCAGAATCTGAGCAGTAGGGGAGCCAGGGAAGCTTCACCTGTATTCACATCCGCTCCCCATCACGCAAATCGCTGCATAGGCTCCGCCTCCTCTCAGATCAGCGTTGGCATTAGATTCTCATAGGAGTGCGAATCTACTGTCAACTGAGCATGTGATGGATCTAGGTTGCACTTCTTATGAGAATCTAATGCCTGATGATCTGAGGTGGAGCTGAGGCAGTAAAGCTAGCACTGGGGAGCAGCTGCAAATACAGATTATCATTAGCAGAGAAGTTTGGCTGCATAATAAATGTAATGCATTTGAATCATCCTGAAACCATCCCACAGCCACTCCCCCCCGAATTTTTTGGAAAAATTGTCATCCATGAAACCAGTCCCTGGTGCCAAAAAAGTTGGGAACTGCTGTTCTTTTCTATTAATTCCTTTGCTTATTTTTATACCTGTTGTATATAGTCTATATTGTTAGATTTTTAATATTTGGTAGTCAAATGCCTACATTGTTACTCTTCTGTCTCAAAAACTGTCTTGCATATGCCTTTTTTCTTCTGAATAAATTGAAAATCATACAATCATATTTCAAAGCATTTCTATTCTCTTAATTTAAAACAAATTTTATTTTACTGTATTTTAATCTCTTTTATGAGAATGATTTATCTCTTCATCAGTGTCTTTAGTTTTCACAGTACTATTTTGTAATTTATCTGAAATAAGGAGGTAAGTTCAATATCAATTATGCTATTTAAATGCGTGACCCTGAAAAGTTACTCAAATATATGTTAAATTCTCCTGTATTCAAATACTGAAATATATTAGATTCTGTATAGTTACATGTGATTCAAATTAATGTTTACTTAGATATAATTCCTACATAAATAAGAATGCATCATAATATAAATTTAGAGATGAATATATCTGATTAGGATAATTAGATCATTTATCTAATCTTAGGACCTAGTATTATGAGGTTCTGGTAATACAATAACAGACCATAGGCAGCAGATACAATAAAAGAAAGGTTAGGATGAGAGGCTTTAAAGTTACTAATCAGGGATGTCTGGTACAGTCCACTGCACCACTCATATTGCACCATGGACCTTCATTATGGCCATCTGCAGTACTAAAAGATGGGACACATTGTGGGCAAACTAATTGCTCTTGTGTTTTCTGTGGAAGGTGTGGTGCAGTCACAAAATTTCCTTCAAGGTGGTGGTTTTAAGAAACAAGTTATATTCTTGTTGCTGAAACTGCTCTTATAGCTGAAAATTATTTTCATTATCTCCCTTCTCCACTATATAGTCTAGATTTCTCTACCCTTGGGCATCACTTTGGTCATTCAGTATTTCTTATATTGTAAAGTGACTCACATATTCATGCTCATGGGATCTGAGTCCTTAGTCACAATTGTTTACTGCTGTCACTGGACATATATACGCCCAGAGGTTTCCAGTGAATCTTCTAGGCTCCAGACAATTTCCCCTCTTTCCCAGATGTAGAGCAGAATTACAGCTTCGTTTGGTAATTGGGAACCGTTACCACCACCAGTAAAGTGACTTCCTCCTTTGCCTGCTGGTCCGTAGCCTTAGGAGCACAGAGTGACCAGTGGGTAGTGGCAGCTTCATATTCAGTGAAATGCTTACTGTGTCTGCTGGCAGAAGTAACTCCTCCCCACTCCTCATGAGCAGGGACCTTTAATCCAGTTTTTCAGGATGGAATGAATGATTTGGATGAAATGAATAATTTATTATTCATGTGGATTATTGGCATTGACGGTGAAAGGGACCAATTTTACTCCCACTTTTGTTTTCTAATCCCACATCTTGTAGCTTTTGGCTATACAGTACGACATACCAAAATGTTGCTTTAATTCATTGAATTGAAGATAACATTTTTTAACAGAGGCTTATTTTTTGATGTTACCAAATGGTAAAATTAAATTGTCCATTAAACTGTTACCTTGCTTTCATATCACATAGACTTTTTAAAATTTATAACTACTGATTGACTTATTTTAAACTTACTGGATTTTATCAATGAAAACATTCACTTGATCTCTCTATAAATCTTAATGGATTGCTTCTTGTATTTCTACTCGTTCTGCAAAATGTCTCTTAAAGTATTTTGGAAAAAGATTTATGACAATTATTTCCACATGGTGGATTACATTTTCATCATTATAGAGTTGCCCTCTTGATACCTTGAATTATTTTCATTTCAAACCATACTTTTTTTCTGATATTGATAAAATAAACAACAAAGTATTTAATGAAGAATTGGGCACATATTACTATAGCTGATCTTAATTTGAAAGGCTTGAGTGAAGTATCTGATCATATGTGAGAGGTAATAAAGGATAATAAAAATGGTTCACTAAATTATGATGCACCGTACAGGTACTTTAATGCTATTTCAAAAGGCTTGAACTTTGTTTTCTAGTTATTTGTTAAAAGAAAAACACATATTCTACTTTTCTCATATTATCTTAGAGCAGATAGAATTTATACAAACATTTTGCCAAAATATAAATTCAGAGAAATACATTTATGGATTATAGAATAGTGAAGGCACATGGCTTGGAACTTGGAACCACCACTGGCCGTCCTGTGATCCTAACAAGTTACTTAACCTCACCATACTTCAATTTTCTAATGTTAGAGTAGGAATAAAATCAATACATACCTGAAGGGCTAATCTTAGTTCGGGCTGCTATAACAGAATGCCATAGATTGCATGGATTAAATAACCAACACTTATTTCTCACAATTCTGGCAGCTGGGAAGTCCAAGATCAAAGTTCGGGTAGATAAGGCATCTGGTGCGGGCACTCCTTCTGGTTTTCAGACAGCTGTCATCTTACCGTATCCTTATATGGCTTAGAGAGAAATTACCTCTCTCATATTTCTTCTTATAAGGGCACTGATCCCATTCATGAGGGTTTTGCTGTCATGACCTAATTACGTTCCAAAGGCCCCACCTCCTAACACAATTTTACTACATGGGAGGTTAGGATTTCAACATGTGAATCTTTGGGAAACACAAACATTCAGTCCATAATAGAACCATTGTAATATTATACATGTGTAAGAGCTATTTAATGAGGCATTTGATATTTTGTGCTGACAAAAAAGCCTGGCAGTAAATAAACACTCAATAAATATCAGCTTTTACTGTTGTCTTTATCCTCTTAAGTGCACTTCTCCAAGATAGGAGGGAGTTTGGTAAGACAATGACACATATTTGACCTCATTTCTCTGATAGACAATGTTACTGTATAAAAATAAACAACAGACTCATGTTCACATCCATGTCTCTATTTCTCTTTCTTTTCATCTCTCTTACTCTAAACTGCCTGCATGCAGAAGGAGCATGCTTTTCCCCTCTCTACATCCATGTGATAAACTTTCTGAGACACTAACCTAAATAACATTTTAAAAATAGAAGCAAATTTCCCTTCTCTATTATATCTTTATTTTTTATTATTGTTATTATTTTTAGATACAAGGTTTTCCTTTATCAGCCAGACAGATGCAGGTGCAGGTGCGTGGCACAATTATAGCTCACTATAACTTCAAAATCCTGGGCTCACTAGATCCTCCTGCCTCAGTTTCCCAAGTAGCTAGGACTACAAGAACACACCACCACATTTAGCTAATTTTTATTTATTTTTTTTTTTTAGAGATGGGGTCTTGCTTGCTGCCCAGGCTGGTCTAGAACTACTGGCCTCAAGCAATCCTCCTGCGTCGGCCTCCCAAAGTGTTGGAATTACAGGCCACCATGCCTAGCCTCTGTTACATTTCTGACACTCAATTCATAATATGGTTAAGACACACAAGTTAATGTTTTTAACTCAGGAAAATAGTAGAGCATGTACATTATCCAGGGAAGGAGGGCATACACAACATGACGGAAAAATAAAATATTACTGGTTTGGGCTTACAAATATTTCAGATAGCCTATGCCACTTTTTCAGAATACAGAATCTGCATATATAAACAATTTATAGAAGTCTCTCTTCATGAGGTTACCAGCATATTATATCTGATATCATAAAGAAATATCCATTTTGGATGTTGCTTTTATGCTTAACAGAATTTGAGATATTTTAGCATGCTAACAAATGTTAGAATTTGCTGTGGTGAAGTCAATAAATCTTATCTAATCCTTCTATCTTCCCTTCAATGTTCTTTGGCCATATTCTCTTTCTCTTTAAACTGTATTACACACCCATAATCTCAAATGAGAACTTAATGTGATGCTAACTGATGACTAACTGATGCTAACTTTAATGTGATGCTAACTGATGCTAACTTTACATTCACATTAACTCTGCATTCATTCTGGAAACTTGCATAGGTTTCCAGAACTGGTACAGGGTGTCACTGCAAGAAAAGGTTTTGCTTTGTATTATCCACAGTCTCCAGTTCCTGTTCTTCTTTCTGTACTTTTCTTTTTATATACTTCTTCACGCATTTTTAGCTGTGTCACAGTAACATTGTGCTGATATATTGCTGTTAAGATTCTTTATTTTGTGAAACTTGGTTGCTAGTAATGTATTCCCATGTTTCAACATTTTCTGAGTTGGAGAATTACCCTCTGAAGATCACTGGATTGAAGAATCTCTTAAGACTCAAAAATATGGAGTCACCAAGGCTCCAATAAGAAGCAATATATCTTTAGTAGATGTAAAACTTTTCTACAAAGAAAACTTAGACCGAGATGGCCTCACTAGTAAATTCAACCAAACATTTAAGAAATAAGTAATATCAATTCTATACAAACTCTTCCAGAAAGTTAAAAACATAGACTATGTCTCAACTTAACTGTATAAGGCCAGGATTGCCATGATACTAATACCAAACTATGACACTATAAGGAAACAAAAATTATATCACAATGTCTCTTATAAAAAGCTGTAAACTTTCTAAATAGAATTTTACCAAAATGAATCTACCAACACAAAAAGTAATAACACATGATTACAAAGTGTGGTTCCTCTAGAGTGGGTTAACACTTCTAAAATAAATTAATTCACTAAAACAAGACCATGTCACCATCTAAATAAATGCTGATAAAAGAATTGACAAAATCCTATATCCATTTCTGATAGAAATTCTCAAAATACTAAAAAAAGATAAGAATGTTCTCAACTTTAAAAAGGACATCTATGGAACTTCTAAAATAATATCGTATCTAACAGTAAAAACTTAATCCTTTCATCTTGCAATATGAAAGAAGAGAAGGTTGTCCAATCCCATCACTTCTATTAATATTGTACTAAAGATTCTAGTCAATACATAAAAATAAATAAGAGGCATCATCCAAGTTAGCAAAGGAGAAGTTGTTTTTTCTGGATAATCTGCTATGTTTAGATTTGCAAATGGTATTATCATCCATTCAAGGAAACCTGTGAAAACCTACTAACGCTAAGTTAATTGAATACTAAAACTAATAACTGAGTAAAGGAAACAATATATTTAAACAGTACTCAATTTTATTTCTATATTAGCAATCAATAATCAGTAATTGAAATTAAAATCAATACCATACACCATGACATCAAAACATATGGCATACATATGGATAAATCTAACAAAAGATGTAAAAGATCTGTGCCCTGGAAATTATACAATTTTGGCATGGTAAGTTAAAGACAACCTAAATAAACAAAAAGACATACCACGTTCATGATTCAAAAGACCTGATATTTTTGAGAGAAAAATGCTTTCCAAATTTATATGCAAATAGGAAGGAATCATAATAAATATCCCAGCAGGTGTTTTGCAGAAACTGAAAAATTTATTTTAAATCCATTTTTAAATGCAAAAACCTGTAGTATGCAAAACTTCTCTGGCAAAGAAGGACAAATTTATGGTACCAACACTATCTTCTTATTAGATTTATTGTAAAAGCTACAATAATCAAGATGTGTGGTATTGGTATAAATTCAAACAAATGAAGCAATTGAACAAGATAAGGAGTAGTGATATAGTTGCAAAGGTAATTCAGTGGACAATGACACACTTTACAAAAATGGCGCTGGAACAATTGATTACCAGTAGATACACAAAAAATACATTTAAATTCATAGCTTACACCACAAGGAAACATTAATTCAAAATGGACCACTAACATAAATGAAAATTTGGAAACTAAAATTTTTGGAAGAAAATATAAGAAAAAAACCTTCATTACCATGCATTAGACAAATATTTCTTAGATATTACACCAAAAGCAATGATCCATAAAGCAAAATTGATAAATTGGATTTTATTAAAATTGAAAATGTTCTTCAAAAGACAATGCTAAGAAAATGAAAAAAGAAGCCATAGACTGGGAAAAAAATATTTACAAATCGTATGTCTTATGAAGGACTTATATCTAGACAGAATATATAAAGGACACTCAAGCTCAATAAAAAGAAAATACCAATTTAAAATTGACCAGAGATTTGAGAAGATAAAAAGATGGTAAATAAACACACACAAAGATCCTCAAAATCATCAATCATTAAAGCAAAGCAAATTAAACTACTATACACCTCTTAGAATGGCTAAAATTAAAAATTTCAATCATACCAAAGTTTGCCAAAGATGTGAAGGACATGGAATTCTCATCCACTGAGACATTCACTGTGGAAAATAATTTGGCCATTTCTTTAAAAATTATTAAATAATAATGTGCCTACCTACCGCATGATCCCAGCCATTCTACTTCTCACTAAATACCTATAAGATATGTAAGCACATGTTCATACTTTTGCATGAATATTCAGTGAAGCATTATTTATAATAACCCAGATCTGGAAATAATCTAAATATTCAACAGGACAACAGATAAGAATTGTGATATAGTCATACGTTGGAATATTTCTCGGGAATAAAAATGAACTCTCACTGCAAGATGGATAAATCTCAAAATAATTATGCTAAGTGAAGAAAGTAAGATCCCTGTAAAAGAATGGATACTGTACCATTCCATCTATATAAAATTTTAGAAGGTGTAAAATAATTTAAATAGATACAGAAAGCAGATTAGTTAATTCCTGGAGATGGGAAAGAGAAGCAGGGTAGAACTGCAAAGGCCCACGTGGAAACTTTGAAGGGCAATGAATATATTCAGTAGTTTTTTTGTCGTGATCGCCTCAGAGATACATACATATGTCAAAACTTAACAAATTGTACTCTCTAAATATGTATAATTTGTTGTATGTCAATTATTCTGCAATAAATCTGTTAGAAAATTTCAACTTTGGAAGTGCTAATTTTGTGTTATTTTATGATGCTTACAGTAGTGGCAAGCTCTGGTTGCAGCTCCTGAAGAAGAAATTCTGACATTATGTAAAATTCTAAATGAACTCCTCTGGTTGTTACTGCAAAATAAAATATTGGAGTGAGAAAAATTAGTATTGACCTGGGAATTTAATACTGAAAATTATTAATAATGATAAGTAATATTTATTCAGTATGTACTAAGAGCTAGGCCCTTTTCTAAGAGTGTTAGAGTATTCCATACATGTTTTTAATGTAATACAGCAACTCCACGGACATTTTTTATAGGAAAATCTTGGATAATCATCTCGATAACCAGAAGAACTTTTGGACATTTTTTTCCAGGCCGTAATTCTACCTTTACCTGGAAAGGAGTCTGGTTTACGGGTAATCACCTGCCTCTATTATTTCCAGAACTGGGTACTACAAATCATGGCCACTCTCTTCCAAGATGAAATTTACATGCCATGATAGAGTAGTAAACAAAACAATAATTTTCTGACATTTTTGTCTTTTTTCCCCCCCCTCTGTCTGGAAAATTAGTCATGCATACTACTTTTTATTACTTCAATTAGATTATAGGGGAAGAAAAGACTACCTCTCACTGTCACAACAGAAAGGGGTGGTGGTGGATAGGTTGTGATTGGATGTCATGACTGTCAGTCATCTCAACTATAAATAGAGTAAGTTATATCTAATCATTTGGTATCAATTCTTGTAGTAGTACAAGAGGTTTGACTGTTTATAATCTCTCTTTTTGTCTATTCAGGTTATGTTGTCAGAAACTCACCTCTAATGTCCCTGAAGAGGAATCAATATTTTTCTTTTAAATACCTAGCAACAGAAAAGTAAATAACTCACAGCATGGACCCAATATGTGCTAGTTTAACTCAACTGAAACCAAAATAAAGTCTCAACTTCCTCTAGTCTCCTCTTTGCCATCATGTCCATTTTCCCCCTGCCTCCTCCATTTATTACTCAATATGAGAATTTTAAGAGTTTTCATTAAGGAAGTCACATTAAAATAAGAATATACAAAAACTAGTAATTTGAGATTGCCTCTCATGTGCATTGATTCAATGTGTTTTCCTATTTTCTGCTTCAACTGTTCATGCGAACATTATTCATCAAACCTGGAAGTTTTAATTTCCTGATTGAAGAGTTATCCTCTAGATCCTGTTCATTTCTTTCATATTTAACCAACACAAATTTACTCTAATTTTGACAGAATTTAATTTAATCATTTTATGTGCTATATTGCAATATCATTGATCTTTGAATCAGATTTATTTCTTTCAAATTTATAAAACTGCTACATAAACGAACTTTAATTACATTTATATTAACTGTTTATATCTCCATACTCTTGTCTAATGTAGAATGTCAATTATTTAACTTTAATTCAAACTAATGTAAGAAGTGTTTCTGGTATTTATTTTATACCATGTTTTCTATACCTTTAACATTCATATCACATGTACCTTTAGCATTCACATCACATGAGTGTTTTGCCCAGAAGTTTGGAGTTGTTACTTTTCTAGGTTTTTCCTTTTCTATGTAAAACTCCTTATGCTAGTATATAAAAGAATTGATTCATCTGTGAAAAATAATGGGGGAAATATGTTTTCTTTATTTCAAAATATTATGGGGGTACAAATGTTTTTGGTTACACGAATTGCTCTTGTAATGCTCGAGTTAGGGTTCAAAGTGTGTCTGCCACCCATATATAGTGTTCATTTTGCCCATTAGGTAGGTTTTCACCCATCCATTATCTCTTCCCTTCTGGTTGATTTCCTTGGAGATTTACTTCCCTCAATGCACAAGTGTGCTCATCAGTTAGTTCCAATATAACAGTGAGTATATGTGGTGTTTGTTTTCCATTCTTAAGATACTTCACTTAGGATAATAGTCTCCTGCTCACAACTCAAATTTAAAAAGGCAAATATATAAATATTGAACTCATTATATTTAGTTAAGTCTGGATGTTTTTGTCAACATCATTTATAAAATCCAGACCATCATTCTAATTCACATTTATGGTAATATTGCTTAATCAATGCCAAGAATGTGGAATGACAAAAGTTTCCCTATATGCCATAGATTCTATATTAATTGAATATTATTAAAATGATTAAATAAAAATCTGTAATTGATGTTTTCCCACCCTATAAAAAAGTGCTATCTCTCTTTCCTTCTTTTTTTTACCACACTGCCAAAATTACTGAGTGCTAAAACACAAGTTGGGGACTGTATACATTTTGGCCTGTCTATAACACATGCATTTTTAATTTTTAAAACATAAATCTTGAGGTTCACAAAAATATTTTGGCTAACACCATTTGTGAAAATTTTCTAATAGAATACAAATATTTAATTAATTATGAAATTATAATCAACAAATAACAAATTTGATTCTTCACTGGGCAGTTTGTTGGAAATTTTGTCATTGAATTTTAGATCAGGAAACTCTGACATCTTAAAACTCAGAAATTCCATTTCTGAAAGCATTTAGATCATTGAAAAGAAAGGACCCAAGTCCACATCCAAATTTTAAAATTCTATAGTTGTCCATTTATTTCCTTGATGAGTTTGTAAATGGTTATTCAAGTTAAAAGGTACAAAACAATGCTTAATTTCCCTCCATTAAGTTCCTGTGTGTTGCGGGGTGGGGAGCGTGGGAGAACACCAACAAAATAAATCCTTATAAACTTTCTGGCCATAGATAAATTTATCATACCTGTTTTGAGCAAAAAAATCAACATAAATCACAGGCATCAATTCCGAAGTTCACTTTTATAATGTAATAACAGAATATCATTTGATACTATTTTTCTAGATTTAAAAACTAAATGCTAAAATCTATGAAAAGAAAATAATTGTGTTCACCTGTTATCACATTTTTAAGACATCTATTATTTTTAATAGGTCAAAGGAAAAGAACAATTTAATCATCTTGGGAGCTAAAATGAGACTTCAGAATACTCAACAACAAATCCCTATTAAAATTTGTAAAAGATGAGGCCGGGCGCGGTGGCTTACGCCTGTAATCCTAGCACTCTGGGAGGCCGAGGCGGGCGGATTGTTTGAGCTCAGGAGTTCGAAACCAGCCTGAGCAAG